>CM046816.1:31396104-31435014 GCA_025617385.1 Murraya koenigii | reverse complement strand
CGAATATACGAGGGAAATTTATACAAATAACCTTTCTCGATTTATATTTTTCATTAATAATCTGTCTATATTTTTCATATCGCAATTAGTTAATTTTTAATTTTTCGGATCAAGATACCCTTGGTCAAAATTTTCGCAACAGCTTACTCGACTTACGAGAAGACGATCGAAATGCAGTAACCGACAACCGGAGATACCGAGGTAACTTTTCTGTAATTTTTTTCCTTTTTAAAGAAATTCGGACAACCGCGGCAGCCATCGTGCACGAGTCGTGCAGCAGCACCGCTGGATGGTCGCCATGGCACCAAATCTGGTGCGATGGCAGCAGCCATGGCACCGTTTTTAGTGCGACGGGCTGGTGCCGTCGCACCAAACCTGGTGCGACGCTACCGGTTCGGATTCTGAATTTAGTGCGACAGGCATCCCGTCGCATGGTGTTTAGTGCTGACGGTCCCGGTTCAGATTACGTAATTTGGCGCGACATGCGAACGTCGCACGAAAACTTGTGCGACGGCTCGCATGTCGCACCAAATTATCGGGTTGTAATTTGGAATTTGGTGCGACGGTGTACTGTCGCGATAATTTTTGTGCTGACAGGTGCCTGTCAGCACTGTAATATTTTCCGAAATTTTACGAAAGAATTTTTTTAAATTTGTAAATTATATAATTTTAATTTAATAATGTTATATTTGTAATGAAATATGATGATTCTACGTATGTACTGGCATGATCGCGGATACTTTACTGCTGCTCATTTTCTAGGCGTATTACAAGTATGTGTAAATTAGATACTGATCGTAAAAGCTATTGAGGGTAAGTTAACAAAGCAGCAGTTGCAATTATTCAAAAAGGATATATTTGGCCATTTCTTAGAGTGTCGAAGCTTTCCATTCGATGGTGTGATTATGCATAATTTGTTGCTAAGACAAGTGGCTCAGTAATGAGACAGATCGGTTGTGGTTTGAAATTGGTGAGCATTTGATACGCTTATCAATTGGAGAGTGGTGTTTAGTTACGGGACTTTGTTGGGGTGACGACGAGTGTACCAAAAATGATAAAATAGAATCATAGAGTCGCTTGTCACGTATTTTGATGGTCCGTTTCGTAATTTAAATCTCGGTGAGTTCGACGAAAGGTTTGGTAACTTAGACTTGACGCTATGGACGACATTGATGCAGTAAAAATTGCACTCTTTTATTTTGCAGACAGAGTTCTAAATGGAAGAAAAGTTCATAGTCAGATAAACTTTTCATTGCTTAACGAGGTGGATGACATTGATCACTTTAGAAACCGTCCATGGGGTCATTTGTCATGGGAAACGATATCTGACGGTCTTGACAATGCATTGTATGGTAAAATGAAGAAATTTAAGAAGACTCGCTTGGAAAAGCCAAATCATAATATTGAAAAGTACAATGTTTACGACTTTACATCACGGAGTTCAGGTACGTTAAAATCGTACTACATTAAAATTATATTCTTCGATAATTGTTTGTTAATAGTAAATATTTAATACTTTTTTAATATTGTCATTTTACTTATTGTAGGCATGGATGTTCGAAGTTATTGGAGGGCTGCCATCACGAGTGGGTCGTGAAAACAAAAAAAAGATTCCACGCATTGTACAATGGAAGCCCATCGCTTCCTCAAAATCAACTTCATCGTTGTGAATTCATTGTTTAATGATAACTCTCGTCTTGTAAGTAATATTACTTTGTGCGGTTGTATATTATTGTTTTTCATATCGATAAATAATACTATGATTCTACTAACCTAAAATTTGGGTTGAATTATTGCGGGAAAATGTACTACAAACCATCGAGTCGAACTCTAAAAGAAAGCACAAAAATATTGGCAAGCTGTAAAGGATTATGTTCCATATATCCCAAGTTGGGTTTGTAATGTGAGTATCTTATAAGTAATGTTACTTTGTAAATGATTATTTATGTATTTATAAGTAATGTTACTTTGTGCAGACATCAACCATCAATCAACGCACCTCCCATTATAGGTGAAACAGAGGAGAATCAAAACATCGTAAGTGCCTGCTAGCCCAACACTGGAGCCGCAAGGTCTTGTGGAGGAGGAGCTTCCAGTGGAAGACCATCATGAGCAAACACACGAATCCAATGACACATATGATTCGGAGGTTATAAATCATTTATTTTCATATATATATATATGTCATTAAGAGGTTATATATATTTATTTAAACTTATAATTTTTAAATTCATAACGATCAAGGACAAAGTTTAATAATGATTATATCATTCGACGGATGGACAAGATTGATCGTTCTATATGTGAATTGAAGTCGACCTTTGAGGCGAGGCGTAAAGAACACAAAGAATTTAGAAGCGGTGATGGGATTTATTAGTTAGATATCTTGAGCAGCTCATACGGCCCTTCTCCGACTACACATTCGTATCACGGTGAGCAAATTTAATATGTCATTTGTGCGTTCTTTTAGCTTTTAATCCGTTATTTATTAAATTTATTTATCCGACAAATGGATAGGTACCGGATGATTGTGGAGTGTATCTTGGCGTAGATAATCGAGATGATTTCGATCCTATGTCATTATATACTTTTATGGGGATGTCGATGGACAAAGCGGGCGATTCTTAAGGAGGTGTCGCGGGATATTAGTAAGTTTGGCCGTCCATATAGAAGATCTTATGTCTTTAATAGTCCATATTTGATTCAGTCATTCAAGCGAGGGAGGAACATCAATCCCGTGCCTACACTCCAATTAGTGGATCGCCGGATCGATGAGCGAACAGTGTAGATATAAATCCACTTCGAGGATTACAAGATCCATGTGTATACAATGAGTTCGACAGTGGTTTCTGGTAACATTACAATGGATCGTTCGAGTCCCATACTGCACTTCGTTTTTCAAATACTTTTAGGTCATACTTCACTTGGGATGGCTAGGTGACGAGGTAATTTGTTTTTCATCAAACCATTGGTTGTGTTTGTGTAGTAGGACTGTTTTCTAATTTGACCGGTGGTTTGCTATTCTTATTTCTTATGTACGACATATTCATGAGTATTATCGCTTGATCAGTGACAAGCAGCAGCGATATCCAAATGCATTGTCTCAGTGGGTCACGCATCTGAGACACATATTTTTGGGTACAGTAGTTTACTAAATATATATTCGTTGTTTTTAAAATTATATGTTGTGTATTTTTGAATTCTAGTGTATATGATATTGCAGGTGTTCCTTAAGCAATTATGGAACAACGGAAATTGTTCGGTCGAAACATTACAATATAGTGATAATTTTAATAGCTATATTCAGTGGGTGGGAGTTCATAATGTCAAAGCGGTGACGGATGTGGATATGGTATGTCAATATAAAATTTTTTTTTACTGTATTAATTTGGGTGTAAGAAATACTGAATTCAGAACAATATTTTTATGTGTAGGTTTTCATTCCAGTTAACCTTGGCGGCGATCATTGGGTACTAGCCAGAGTAGACTTTCGTAACAACAAAGTATGGATTTATGACTCATTGCTTACATTCCGCGACGATAAAACGTACAAAGATCAATTTAGGGCATTCGAAGTCATATTCCCTCGATGGCTAGACCATGTTGGATTCTACAGTTTTCGACATGACCTACGGCGTGCTGAATACTGGAAAGTCATTGCAGTTAAAGGTGTCCCACAACAAGAGCCTGGTAGTGGTGATTGTGGTGTTTTTATTGATGTTTACTATGTATTTAATGTTTGGACTTAGGCTCGATTTCACGGCGGTCATGGGATGTATTTTAGGAAAAGATTGCTTGTAGACATATTTAATGGTGATATTATGTTATAAACTATTATATTCAATATAAAAATAACATTAAATAAATAGTTTTACCTTTTTATATATTATGCAATATAAAAAAATTTTAATACTCGATACAATATTACTTGGAAGAATGCAACTAGTTTTGGTTTGATACAATAGGATTTTTACATCGTTTACGGTTATGACCCGATTCATTGCACCGCCCACATTTCACAGTTCTTCGATTTACATCCTCACCGGCAGAGGGTGTTCTCGACTCTTCTGACGACCCGGTGGTGGTGCTTCTCTGGTGGATAAACTTGCATCTCTTGAATTTCATCTGGCACTTCCCAATCGATTACGTCACTAACTGGCTCCACTGGTTGTGCATAAGCCTTTACCAATGATTCCTTGGTGTAAAATTCAGAACAAAGGCTTATGTAATCCACTCGAACAGTTAAACAAGCAGCAATTGCATGCGCACAGACGAGCTGATCTAAATCGAATACTCTACATGTGCAAGTTTTTTTTTCTATGTCAACTAATCCCTCATTCACACCACCACCCAAAACATGAAATCGATGTGGAGACACAGGACGGACCATCATCATTTCGGCCGAGATCTCCTCTCGGTGACTATTTCATACGCCTGAGTTGTTAGCCAGAGTACTCATCGATTCGACCACAAGTTTTCTATCATAAAACCATTCTTTGCATTGTTTTCCTAAAATGATCAATAAGATGTGTAATCGAAAATTTTCGCGGTTCCCTCATAAAAGAGTTCACGCTTTCCGCGATGTTCGTGGTAAGAATACTATATCTCCTGCCTTCGAACTCAGACCTTGCCCAATTACATATCCCCACATTATTCTCCAAGTAATCAGTTGCACTGGAATGGAGCATCCATAGAGCCTCAAGTTGTTTTCTAAATTCTTCGTGCCCATATGCTTTTGCGGCTTTTATAAAGATTGGCTCGAAATCATCCCAAACAGCTCGGGACATCTTGAATTTTGTTTTGATATTACCTTTCACTTGGTAAAAACAAATGCCATGAAGCGATAACGTGAATACTTTAAGAACGGCTCTCTTGATGGAAGTGCATCGATCGGAGATAAATACTAAGTCCGGCATATCACCAATCACTCCATGTAACTTCATCATAAACCATTCCCAAGCATCATTATTCTCTGAATCCAAAACTCCAATGGCTAACGGATACAATTGATTGTTTCCATCTAAGCGAGTTGCAACAAACATACTTCCCAGATATAGACCCTTTGGATGAGTACCATCTACCGCAATCACCGGTCTAATAAACTGTTTAAAACCCTTGATGGAAGATCCAAGAGCTACAAAGTAGTATAAGAAATTACCATCCGCATCTTGTTCAAGGTGAGTAAGCTGTACCTTCATTTGCGACCTTCAAAACATGAGAATATTTGGGTAGTAAGTTATATGACTGCTGAGGATTCCCTCTAATAATTTCTAGACCAACTTCTACGGCCCGATATGCTTTGCGATATGTTAAATGGACACCATATTCCTGCTGCATGTCTACTCTGATATCATTTGGTGTGTATATCCTTTTTTCTTGAATATATTTTTCAGCAATAATATGACCAACAACCCTGCTCTTTACTTGGTGACGACCGTCCAATAATACTTCATTATAACATGTATGTACATTATCAATTCTCCGAACTACCCAATAAACATTTTCCTCGTTCGAAGGTCTCGTTGCTCGAATACGCCATTTACATGATTCCAAAGAACGATGGGCCTCAAAGCGTGTAGTTGTGGACCTTGCAATCTTAAAATCAAACTTATTCGAAGGGCAAATTTGCGCAGCTCAATATTAACTCATTCTTCTTAGAGAACAACTTACCCACACTAATATCATCCCAATTACAACTTCTAATAAAATCTGGAGCAATCAAGTTTGATGGCATAAGCTGGAGCAAGACTTATAAGAGGGTCAACAACCGTCATCATCGAGCGGTCCATTGGAGCGATGGATCGATCGTTCGACTATTAGCGACAATATCATCATCACGCTCGTTCTCATTGTTAGAAGGAATATCAATAAGATCAACACCCTATCATTAACACGAACATCATCTACTTCATATTGCCCATGTTATTAATAGGTTCACCATATTGCTCTAAAGATGTTTCTACTCGGTAACATCTCTTCTCTAACATCGAGCAATGCAATACCATTATCATCAATAGTGTCATTATTGTCGTGGATCTGGAGAGTAATATTCGCTGCAACAATGTTGTCCTTGGTAATATCTCTTCTTCAACATCCGGGACGAGACCGATTCTACAAGTGCCTCAACATCTTCAACATCTTGGGTTGGAACTCTAGGAGATGTGGTAACAAATATAGGAATACATCCAATGTTGGCCACATCAGAGGCTAAATGTAATACAACCTTCACCATTTCATCATTACATATGTCCATGGGTAGTGAACATGCATGATAGGTTGTGTTATTGAGACTTCAATGTTGTCTTCAACGTGATATTATATTCATTAGGATTTATCCGTAAAACCTCGTATATTCTTGATAAAAACCGAACAAACAAACAATCTTTTCCAACCAAAATGTCTGTATTCTTAGCATTCACATAATCCATCCAACCATCCGCCAATGTCTCCCACCAACCATTATAACAGAGTTCAAGTACAACTAAGTCCATTAATCCTGACATGATTGAAGAAAATAATTTTATTATACTGTTAAAAATATAATTACTAAAAAATAAAATATATTAAAAGTGCGACGGCGACTGTCTCACCAACCTGGGTGAGAGCAGGTCATCTGTCTCTGTCATCAACTGTCGAACAATCCCAAAATATAAACTACTAGCTCACAAGCGATGCACATAAATTCATAACACTTATATAAATATTTAATACTAATTATATTACCTTACACGCGATTAGGTAAAGAAGAAGCTACGATCTTCAAAGCGGTGTTTTTAGTTTGTAAGAACGGTGAGTGGTTAGGGAACGGGTTGGCTGTTGTTGCAGGAACGAAGATTGAAGTTTTAAATTTATAGTTCAGTAATAAAAATTAAATATGGAGGGTAATTAAGAAAATGTAAGTTTTAATTGACTATTTATGATAGGAAAAATATAAAAAGGTTATTATTAAAAAATATAAAATGAGAAAAGTTATTTGTGTAAATTTCTCAATATATGAAGATAAAGTCACAATCAACGGAACATAACTAATAAGAGATGGTGCAGCCTCAATCCGGGGCTTCCTTGTGTGCCTAAAATCATTTGCCACGATTGCAATTATGGATGCGACGTTAGTATTAATGTTGGTACTACCCAGCAGTATCTGATTAATATCTGAATTGAGGGATATCAGATGAATCTGTTAGTGGTCTTACAGACAGGAAAAACCAAGACAAAATTATGACTTGGCTCTGGTTTTATTGGAGTCGTATCAAAGTAGTCGACAACAAATAAAATAACTCCTACGAAATGAACGGTGAAGAAGCATCTTGTTAATGTTGCCTGGACGTTTCCAGAAAAAAATCTGGCCGTCCGAATTGACCAAAAACCTAGAACAAGGACCTGTCCAGGTAACTTTGCGGAGCTGAGGCAGTGATGAATCTAAGAGCCTTTTCGCATGAAGTGAACAACTCGGTTAATTGTTGAAATGTTCGATCACTGCACCATTTTTGTAGGCAGGTACAGCTGTGTTGTCGATCCACTGTCCGCACAAAATATACCAATCACTCACACTTGCTTCCAGAGGTCACAATCGACGGAACACGTGGAAATGAATTGCCTGCCATAGAGTAAAGCCAGCAAGTATGCCCGCCCTGTTGTCAATATCATATAAAAGGAGAGCATAATCAACACAAATATCAAACGATTCAAGTGGAATATCAAATCGTCAAAGCTCAAAATATAGCCTGTCGCAGAAAAGTGATATCTTCTTCAATTGCAGTAATTACTGCTACAAATATAAGTACGAAGATATTTGCCCATCGTTGTTAAACACTGTCTACAGATGTTGCGTGAGTTTGTTCAACAGAGTCCTAGCCTTTGAAACGGGGCTATGACTACACAATTTAGAGTATCCATAAGATTAAAATTGAGTAATTATAAATTTTAAGATATAATAATAAAATATTTAATAAAATATTAATTATTATAATTTATAAATTATATTAATATAATTTTTTATTTATTATATTTTTAATAATTTTATTAAAATTATTATTTAAAAATTATAATATCTTAATTTCAAACATATTAAAATAAATGTCCGTTCGTACACATGTCCATCAATCGAAGTCAAACACAAATTTAATATTGGACTAAGAATTTGATGGGAGCGTTCACTGAGGAACACTCTCTCCCTCAAAAGTTGTCGTATGCCGCTTAAAAGCGGCGAACACATGGTAATCTTTATAGTAAAAGGCGAAAAAATAGTTCGCGCTCTGTGATCACCACACGAACACACGGTATTCTTTAATAAAAGGTGAAAGAATAGTTCGCTCTGTGCTCACCTCACGGCTCCGTTTGTATGATTCACCTTTAGGCAATTGTTTATAAAGATACGGGCTTGGTTGCCTCTTACTGTACTACTACTTACTCTTTATCATAATTTATTACACTACTAATTTAATGAATGCAACCAGGGGCGGAACTTAGAAGGGACAAGGAGGGCCATGGGCCCTGCAAGGGAAAAAAAATAGAGTTAAGGTGTATATAAAAAAAAATTTGTAAATTAAGAAAAAAGCATGTATAATAAAAAATAAAGAAGAACTTAATAGTTTATTATTAGTGTCCTATGTTTATAAATAAAGATAATTATTTTATTGTTTGTGGCTAAGCTAAGCACTTTAGATATATTTTTTAAGAGAAAATATATATTAAAAATCCTAACTTTCTAAGTAGGAGTCCAATTAATGTTAAATGTTCAATTTTTAATTTCATCCTCTAAATTTATAAGAATTGAGTTACAATAAATAATTTTTATTCTTTAACAGAAAAATTAAAATCATTTCTTAGTATTTTTTAATCTAATCTTTCAAATCTAATTTAATTATAAATAAAGTAAAAAAAAATAGCTTTATTATGGACATAAAAATTAAAACTTCAATCTCGGTCAATTATTACAGTGGGTGAGAGCTTGAGATAATATTAAGAGAAGATTTTTATCTTTAACTATGAAATTTTATTGAAATATTAATATATTATTAAAAAGTGTTTTTTAATATTCTTTGACCCATAAAAAAAGGCCCTATAACTAAAGCGGACTTGTTCCGCCCTAAATGCAACATAGAATTGTTTAGAACAGAAAGTATGTCAATTCATGCATGGGCCTAAAATTCCTTTAAACCATAGAAATGTGAAAAAATAAACGAGGATAACTTAATTAAGAGAACAACTTGCAGCTTAGTTAAAGAGTCCGTGTATAAACTTAACAATTATTTTTAACAAAGAAGCCGCAAGTGCAGAGCATAATTATTTCAAACAACGATGGTAGTCCGTGCATGCAAAAAGTGCATACAAAGCATTTACAGATGAAGACACCGTACTGGCATAAAATTCGCTATGTTTCCATTAATGTATATTTACAAGTAGAACAAGATCAAATTCATCAGGTGACGAATATAGCTTTACATTTTTTCAACACCTTTGACACGCGAAATTGAACTTCACGTCACTGAGTCGGTCCCTAGAACACCGACGGACAACTGTGATTAAAAAAATACACGAAGCAACATGGAAAACAATACACTAATCGTCATCGTCATTATCCTCATAATCTTCAGCTCTCTCTTCCCTAATTGTCTCCAGCGTAGGAGTGCAGGAAAACTTCGTGGGGAAAGCAATAAGCGATGGTGCAACCTCAATCCAGGGCTTCATTCCGTGCCTAAGATCCTTAGCCATCGCTGCAATTGTGATTATGCAAAGTAATCAGTCGCGACCTTAATAGTGGTATAATTAGAAGAATCTAATTAACACGATCTCTCTCTTTCTCCTTGGTTTCACCTGAGAAAGAGAGTAGCAGCAACTGAACAGTAAATTTCAGAGAAGAATTTGGAAATTATTTGATTTGAAGGATATCAGAAGTGGGACGGTTTATATAGAATCTGTCATTGCCCCTATAGACAGGAAAAGCCAAGAGAAAATTATGGACCATCTCTAGTATTATTAGAGATGTTTCAAAATAGAAGATCACAGACAAACCACTCTTCATGAAATGAAGGGTGGAGAATCATCGTGTTTATGTTAGCAATTATATTGTTTGGAGGCTTTTGAGGGCCAAAAAAAATCTGGCCAACCGAATTGACCAACACCTAAAACAGGGTCCTGTCCAAGTAATTCTGGGGAGGTGCGACACTGACGATATGAACAACTTGCTTAACTGAAATGTTAGATCACTGCGTCACACCATCTCCAGATACGTTGGAATAGTGGTGGTGTCGCTCCAATGTCCATACAAAATATACTAACCAAACTTGACCTCTCTATCACAATCCACGTATCAAATGAAATTGGTGCAAAAACCCCTCAAACATCAAACCATTCAAGTGGGAAATCAAATTGAATGAAAATGATGCAATTGAAAAGCCTGGCATACAAACCCATCATATTTTTAATTTTTAATTTTTTTTTAAAAATTCAAGTGGGAAATCAAATTGTCCCGTGTAACATAGCCTATAGCCCAAAATAAATAATATACTTGCCCATAATCTCTAGCAGCATTCATATTTACAACCTCAACTTTAAAAACTTGAGCTTTGTCAAACGATCATACATGGATGGAGCTGTCATAAAAGTGACAGAAAAACAGGACAATGTTGATTAATGTAAGAGGAAAGGAACTAAATCAATTAATTCATTTCTTTGGCAAAAAATATGATACAGTAGAACAAAACTTTCTATGGAGAAGAGAAAGCATTAGTAACTAAAGAATCCCTCCATTATAAAAAGATAAACAGACCAATTGTTAAAGATTGGATGACATATCAACCCACATGACAGCTGTTTTCTCGAAGCTGAAGATTATGCTTTTCACATATATATGATCGTTACACCGACAATCAAATGACGGAAAACTTATCCACAGGTTCAGCTTTCGATAAGATGTAGGTTCATCATTCTTGAATATTTAAAAAACCTATAATCAAACACGCCGAAAAAGTGGACATTGTTACTTATAAATCCTACTTTGCCTGGCAATAAAACCATAGCGTTTAGTATCAATCAGCATAAAGGTTCAAAAAACTAAAACTGCTCCTATGCCTTATCCATCTGGCATTACAACTCTCAGAATTCTAACCCCTTCTCAAAGATCAATTAAAAAGGTAGAATTTATCTAGATTAACAAGCAGCAACTAACTGTAATAGTCTAATCTGCTAGAAGTATCCTCGATGAATTAGTCATGTAATTATTGCAAAAGCAAACAACACAAACATCTTTGCAACTTTGCATAAAAACAAATAAAATTGACCGTATTTGGAACAAAACTCATATGCTGTGCCACCTCTCTACGCTACACTTGTCAACAAGACAAGGGGGCACATCTTGTGAAATGACATGAATAGGTCAAAGCTTAGTAATCCCAAGTTGTACAGTATATAAAAACAAAAAACAATAGAGTTTAATTCAGTGAAAATATTGCGAATGGTGAACTATTACAAGTTTGCAGCTATGACATTTCTTTATGAAATAACTAGTACTCTTCTAAACCATCCAGCTTCATTAAATAGAGATTAACAAAAATTCTTATAAGTACCACTGTTAAGCAACAAGGTTGTTTGGTTTACAGGATGTGCTGTTAATATCACCAGACACTACAAAGCCAAAAACCGTTTAGGACAGGGAGTAATCAAACTGCTAAGGATGACATCAGGTGATGAAATGAAATGGATATAGCCAAACAGGACTCCACATAAGGTCTGTAGTGCTAACAAGAAGACAAAATAAGAATAACTCAAATGGCTCAGGAAGGTGCAACAACATAATCATACTGAGCAAATTACTTAAATTGTCCAAGAAACAAAAAGATTCAGAGGGCAGTGATTTAAAGGGAGGGGGTGAGGAAAGAGTAGCAATCTAAACAGAATTATTAAATTCACACATAACACACTTTGGGTTCATTTCGACAACAATTTCAGCAAAAACCTTTGTCAATCTGTTAACCTTTGTCAACTGTCCTGTCTAACAGATTGACAAACCTAAGATGAAAATGGCATCTATTATTTTCGTTTTCAATTTCAGACAGTAATTTGAAATAACTGAATAAAAAACAATGCAATAAACCTAAGATAATCATCACCACACAGCATCAATAAGCAAACCAACAAAACAATAAAAATAAAAATAAAGAAAGCAAAAAAACAAAATAACTATCACCCTTAAAAAATTGAAATTCCAACAAAACCATTTCTAATTACCTCAACCAAAAATAACATCGTCAAATTTATCCAACATTTAACCAAATAAAACAACAATGATAAATCTCTTTAAACTTCTCACTGAAGAAGCAAAATAAACAGGCAACCTTGATTTCAATCGAGGGGAATCTCCACGTCACCATCATTAATCTCTTGTTGCAAATCCTTGGGATCCTTTCCGTCTACCGTACACCCAACAGACACGCACGTGCCCAGAATCTCCTTCACGGTCCCACTCAGATCCTTAGCCATGGACCTCGGCCTCATGACTTTAGCAACCTCGATGACGTCGTCAAGTGTAATGTTCCCGTTATGCTTAATGTTTTTGTCTTCTTCCTATCTCTTTCCGGCTCCTTGAGGGCTTTGATAACGAGCGCCGCCGCCGACGGGACCACCGAGACTTTGGCCTGGCGGTTCTGTACGGTCAACTTGACGGTGACGCGGAGGCCCTTCCAGTCTCTTGCGGTTTCTTTGGCGATGTCTTCTCCGATTTTCTTAGGAGAGAGACCGAGTGGTCCGATTTTTGGAGCCAGTGAACTGGCGGCTCCGACTTCGCCACCCGTGACCCGAACGTACACATCCACCACCTGGGACGGGTCGAATTTGGGCGGCATTTTTGTCTTCTTTGGGTGTGAAAGAAGATGACAGTTTAGGGTTAGGGTTTGGAGATGGCGAGTGAAGAGAACTGACGCTTAGTGAAATTGGGGATTATATAGCTAGGGTTTTGTGGTGAAATTACCGAAATGACACTTTGGGTAGGCAGTGAAGTGATGGATTGCAATTTGCAAGGGGCAGAAATAACACGGATTATTTTTACGTTTTATTTCGATCTCTTTACATTTTCTTAGTTAACGACACGAAGCCCTGTGGATACTACTAACTTTTTTTTTTTTTTTAAACATGATACTATTATTTAAGATTACACAAATTATTTTTTTTTGAAAGATTATTGTTCAAGATTACACAAATCAGACTATGTCTAGGACACATTAATTCGTATGGAGCATTGTCCAGATTTAAGCCCTCACAAATATTCGAGAGATGTCTGTCCTCTACAAATCAGACTATGTCCCCTCACAAATATTCGAGGGATGTCTGTCCTTTACAAATCAGACTATGTCTAGGACACATTAATTCCATAACAAATATTCGAGGGATGTCTGTCCTCTACAAATCAGACTATGTCTAGGACACATTAATTCAGTATGAAGACTGCTGCGGATTTAAGTCGCTCACGAAATATTCGAGGATGTCTCGTCTCACAGGAGGGGCGAGACTATATCTAAGACAGCATTAATTCGTATGGAAGCATCTGCTTAAAATTTAAGCCCTCACAAATATTCGAGGGATGTCTGTCCTCACAAATATTCCTTTATGCGCTACTCTTCTTACGCATAAATTCCCTCGGGAAGTAGAGACAACATTCGATAATATTTCAAATTTAATCACAAATGAAACTGTGGGTGTACATGTGAATTTTCTCACCTCACGTGAGCTTAAAGCCGAAGGCCATCAAAGTTCATTATTAGTCCCAAATTCCCTGCCTGTGATATGTACACTTTGCTAATTTGATTGTGGGTGTTTTTGAAGAATATCAAATTATCCAAGCAATTCGATTCATTCAATGATGCCTTGGGCACTCACAATTTTATTACAATGACTATAAACATTTGCCAATACAATGCAACATCTTAATTTATTCAAATCAATACAATCCGGTAATAACTTAAGACACAATTACTCCTGATAAGAATGAGTCAAATGACCAAAGCTAACAATTTCGCACACTGCCCATTCAAATGAATGGTTGAAGCTCATGGAATGGAAGAGCTAGTAGTTTTGTCCTTCAAACTTTTGGAGAAACAAAAGATCCTCTTCAGAAGAGACACAAAACACTGAGGAACCAGCAGCCCGGTCTTGCTGCACAATTTCTTGCACGCTCTACCAATCGATTTTTTTATGTAAACAGGGAAATACGATAGTGCAAAGATTCCAACTGGGATAAAAGAGCAAGTGTACAGCAAGATTTTTGCCCAGTGTTCCTTATTTTTAATCATGAGCAGAATCGTTGCTGCAAATGCTACCATCATAAGGCACACAGAAAGAAACAGAAATGTGAACCCCAGTGTCAACTTATTCGGAAGAGCCTGCTTGAAATCTTGTAATCTAAATGGGGATGAGAGGATTGAGAGAAATGTAACCACTGCAGCCAAAGAGAATGTAAGAGATAGAACGTCGGAGACTGTGAAAGTCAGAAAGAAAGGATGATGAAGAAGGATTGGATAGCCAGTTTCCTCATTTGCGCCTCCTGGTACAGTGTATGCAGCGGCAAAAGCCACTGTAGCAATGAGAACTGCTACCACTGAGCATCCTTCTGCTGTGTGTATCAACCATTCTTTTGATTGAGCACGAAGCTCATTATTCGCAGTAGCAAATAACTCTTCCGGGGTGAACCCCATGTTGTTCTGGTGATTCCTGAAATGGGGTATGCTCACTCCCTCTACACGCTGCAACACACACCATAACCAATTTAAAGTTTGTTGATGGCAAAATTAGGATCCTCTCCTGATAATCTATATTTACCTAAAGTGAATAGAATTAGTGAAATCATACCTCGTACCAAAGCAATTCGTCCTGCAAGACTAGAGCCGGGCCTTCCATCTTTTCAGGTACATAATCCTTTCTTTTGATTCCAGCCATGTGCAGTAAAGTGTTGCCACCGTTGTCAATTTTCCGGACTAGCCTTCGCATTGGCACTTCCAGTTGGACAACAAGGTCAAAAATCTCTAACTGCCGATACTTGACAGCCACATGCAATATATTTCTTCCTTCATCATCAATATGCTCAACTGCTTGGGGGTATACAATTAATATTTCTTTAACAATCTCAATACATCCTGATTTTGTTGCTAGAAACAAAGGGGTTTCAGCATTATCGATAGCGGAACCCTCTCCAACCCCTTTCTGATCAACGGATGGGGCATTAGGATTTGCTCCATATCTATGAATTTTAGGCCTACTCTGGTCCTGGATTGAATCAGTAATCTCCCATGAAACATCCCTTCTAATTAGAAACCTGGCAAGCTCCGTAGCTGATTCATGTTGCCGCTCTTCCTCTTCAAATTCTACTCTTCGGCTCGAACTACAGTTATATTTAACTTTTCCCCCCCACCCAAAAAAAAAAAACAGTTAACAATTGTATACATAAGCATTTTCCATAAGAATTTTCTTCTTCTTTTTAAGAGTTTCGGGAAAGTGATTTAGAAAGCAAACAATGTTATTCAAATCTAAACTCTCAAAAAAGGAATTATTTTATTAGTGACAGTATATTATTTTAATTTCAAAACCAATAGAAATGTAAGAGAAAAATCTTTCGGTTTTAGAAAATGTAATGATTAACATAAGACATAACAGAAGCAATAAATAATTCAATATTTCCAAGAAAAATAAAGGAGAAAACGAAAATTACGTTCGGATTTTATTAAGAAAATCTTACCATAATAGATTATTTTATTGAAAAACCCTTCAGCACGTTTGCGATCAAAAGCTTCAGGCTTGCAAGCCAGAAGCTGAAGAGCGGTCATCCCATCCACATCTTGTTCTTCAATCAAGTACTTGTAATCGTTCGCAATTTGCAGGGCCAAATCTGTTTCAAGAAGAAGAATACAATTATAAACATGGATAGAAATACATACGGACACCCAGATTTATCTTCATCATCAAGCCTGGGCACTAGGCAATAATTTTGAAAACTTACCAAAGTGCTGAGAAAGAATGGCAATGTGAAGAACATTAGTCTTATCATTTCTGTGAAGAAACGGCAGCTTAGTGCCGAGATCATACCCAGAAACTCTACCAGCAAGAAAGTTGAATATATCAGCTTTGCCGTATCGGGCAGCACGAAGCAGAGCAGTCTCCCCATTGTTGTTGCGCATGCCCAGCAGCCCCGGCGCTTTCTTCAACACCTTTTCCGCGACAGGAATCGCATGGTTGCTTGTGGCAGTTTCATGTAGAATGGTGTTTCCTGCTTGATTCTGTCGTGTCATTTTGTCGAGATATTGGTCCGGTAACTCGTCGAGAAGCTTCAGCACTAAGTTGCTTTTTTTGGAATAAGTAGCCATATGCAGCACTGTGTCATCGTGGATTGTTAATATGTACAAGGCATGATCGGGAACTTTTCGGCAAAGCTCTATCACCTTCTGCTCATCTTCTCTGATCAGCAGAGCATTGTAAAGCTCTGCGTTGATCTTGTGTTTAGAACCAATGTCTTCCATTACAGAGCACATCATTGGCAGAGAAGTTGAGTTGGAGAAAAGAAGCCAAAGAAGCCTGTGATGTGAAAGATGATCAATTATTACTCATAAGCTTGCCAATTAATTGGTTTATATGCTGGGTTTTTTAATTTGCTTATTAATGTGGGGAAAATATAATAGTAGTCAGCTAGGATACACTTGTTTAATAAAACTCCGCTAGTTTGCTTCTTGCACACGTCCATTTTACTGAGAAAATCTTTTGGACATTTAAAATTGTCACACCAATTGTACAACAATTAAATAATATATTGTTAGATGTGTATTTATGTTGAAAAATTATTTAGACAAATAGGTCATTAACGTACATTATACAAAACTATATTTGTTATAATATTACTTAAAGTTATATTACATTTGATGTATGCAAGTTTTTCTCCATTTTATGACTTGACTTCTGAAAAACAAAATTGTCAAATTTGATTTGGAATAAGATTCTGTTCGATTTGAATCAATCATTTTATTTGATAAATCCAAACGATTTTAAAAAAATGATTCGTTTAAAAAGAATATGTAATTTTTATTTGATGTACATTCTAAACACATAATATAATGTAGGGTGAAATTATTTAAACCCATAATTTTACTAATTAAACCTATTTTCTCAATAAACCCACTATTAAAATTCAAATATTAGATTTTTACTCTATATACTATAAAATCTTAAAAATAGCCTCAATTAGAATATGGTTCTTTTTTATTTTTTATTTTTATTTTTACACTCATTATTAACTTTTCTATCTTTACTTGTTGAACGTCAATCTCTCTAGTCTTTTCAAATGAGATAATTCTTTTTCTAACTTCATACAAAATTCAGTTTATTTTAATTAATTGACGAGATTAAAGCCTAAACAAGGCCATCATCCTAAAGCCAAGGACAAATTAATTTTTTTTTTTTATTCTAGCCCTTTTGCCTTTGTTTCATATATAATAGTTTTGGCTTTACCAAAAGAGTTTTATATAAAAATAACGTCTTCATAGTGTCGGGTAATAACATGACATACAAGAAATTTGACAGTTGCAATTGTTCTTTGCTTTGTTTCTTAATTACCAGAATTTGAAGTTTATGTAAAGAAGAAGAGAAAGGAAAATAAAGCAGCATCAGGTTCTTTCTCAAGCAAAAATTGAAGAGAGAATTATAGTACTTTGTTTTGGGAATTCTTCTGTCAACTATTTTACTTTTTTTTTTAAAAATTTTTTTGTGGCATTTAAATTTTAATCAAATATAAAAATGTAGGAACATGAAAAAGAAGTGATTAAGTAATGAATATATTTGTACGAGAGAAAGTGTAGATATGATTTATCAAAAAATGGATGTAATTAAATTATTGTTTTTATTTTTGTACTTTATTTAAATTCTATTGTTCTTTTATGTAATTTTATTTAAGGATAAATTAGTAATTAAAAATTTTGTTAAATGATGGGTTCAAAGAGTAAATTAATAGGTTCGAATAGCCCCACCCTATAATGTAACCAAGTGCACCGTCATATGGTAATCAAACTTTTCATTATTATTATTATTATTTGAGTTTTTATTACAATTTCTAAATTCTACTGCATCATATATATAAACTTCTTAAAATATAATGAATTAATTGAGAAATCAAAATAAATATTTTGGCACATATATAAAATACTTAAAAAATTGGAGGAAAAGAAAAACCTAGAGGCTGTATTATAGTTGCATTGAATCATGTCTTAGTCTTACATTAGACATACTAATGAGAGTCACTTATTAGTCTTATAAATAGAAAATATTCCTCCACAAAATAAATTAGGTTTACCGATTAAATACTTGCATCATATGTATAACCCCAAAAAAGAAAAGAAAAAAATTGTGTGTGAGAGATAAACTACACACATCTAATTATAAGATTCTAATAACAATGTAACTTGTTGGGTTTGAAATACCCATTATCGCGTGATTCAGCATTTTCTTTTTGCTAAAGTTGATGCGATGAGGTCTAACTGAACCCAGCAAAGTTTGTACCATTCCTATCTTGATAAGATTGCATATCTTAATTTGTCTAACTAAAGGACAAATAACCCCACCAACTTTTACAGAAAAACGACCAAATTTATTGCTCTGTAATTGCTGCATTTACTTCTGTGTTGAGAGTTTAATTAACCACAACAAAGTTCGGTTCCCACTAAGACAAAGTTGATTGATTTCCGCGACTTCAACGTGAAACACATGCAGCGAGTAGCTCCTGACGATTTACGGAATAAATTGCTTATGAGTGGCACCATTCTTTACAACTTCAACTTGAAAAGAGGGAAAAGAAAAGGAAGAAAGAAAAGAATCGTTGTCTACGAAAAGACTTAAGAGGGACATGGACCGTGCAAAGTTTAAAAAATATACAGGGAGGTTGTTATTTTATTTTATTTTATCAAAATCAAATAACTTTCGTTATTATAAAATTGAAAGATACGGTGGTTCCTCCTAGAGATTAGATATCCAGCCGTTCGTCACTCAACTTTAACTATTTTTGATATTCTGAACTTGTTGAATTGGATAACTGCACGATACATCTAAGAATCTTGATTGTGAATCTAGCCCGGTGAATATCACCAGTCTACTTTCCTCGCTTACTTGCTTAAAACCAAATAGCTTTCATTATTATAAAAATGATATGAGTAGGCCGTATATATTCATTTTAATTCAATAAAAATAAATTATTTCTTAATATTCTGATAACAATAACGCAGCCATCCACTGTATGAATCTCTCATAGCCAAAAGGACAAAGGAGAAACAATTTCACAGATTAAATCGTTTAATGAAATCCAAGAGCAATTTTATAGGTTTGACCTAATTTATCCAGGTCACTTACTACGTACAGGTGAAGACCACATTCAAATCGGAGTAAAAAAAATACATTATATTTATAGTGCACTTAAAGACAAGATAAAGGAGTTTTAAGATCTCAACAAAAATACTAATCCTGAAATGAGACCAATGTCCCCACGCATAAGGAAGATATATCTGCCCCTAATAAGTGCCCTCAACATCGAAAATAAAGAGTCCTAGATAATTTTCTTCCCCAACTGATTGAAAGAAAACATGCCAACGCCACAAGCCTATCAAGTATCAATGTCTTGCCTGATTTTAGCTTCCAAGATTTGCTACTTCGCTTCCATCTCTCTCTTTCTTTTTTTTTTTTAGCTTGGAGTAGTAACGACTCTTTTTTTGTTTTGGATAAACCTACAGACAATTCACTCATGCAAAAAAGAGTAAAGAAAAATCGAAAGATTAACTGGTAGGGACTCACTTTATTGATAATTTTTTTTAATATATACATATATATAAGTCATCAATGATAACAAGTCACAGTGAATTAACACCACACACAAAAGGAAAATTTAAAAATTTACAGATAGAAAACTCCAAATTCAGCTCAAAGTTCCTAAATAACGAAACCCAAATAAATGTCCGATTTATTCAATTCTAACGTAAGGGGACTGCATGCTGAAGTCCATAATGTTCATGGGATGGAAGAACGTATAGCTTGCACCTTAAAACTGTTGGATGAGAAGCAAAACATGTTTACAAACCACTGAGGGACCAACATTTTTGCCTTGTCGCCTAAATACTTGAGACCTCTTGTCACTGATTTTGTTATGTATAGAGGAAAATATGAGAGTGCGAATATTCCAACTGGGATGAAAGAGCAAGTGTACAGCACAATTTTTGTCCAACTTTCCTTGCTCTTTATCATGAGCAGAATTGTTGCTGCAAATGCTACCATCATAAAGCACACAGAAAGAAAGAGAAATGTGAAGCCCAGGATCATTTTATTAGGAAGCGAGTGCTTAAAGTCTTCTAATCTGAAAGGGGATGTGAGCATTGAGAGAAATGTGACCACAGCTGCCAAGGAAAATGTTAGAGAGACTACATCGGAGACGGTGAAAGCAACAAAGAAAGGATGGTTAATGAGGATTGGATAGCCTGTGCTCTCATTTGAACCTCCTGGTACTGTGTATGCAGCAGCAAAGGCCACAGTAGCAATGAGAACTGCCACCAGTGAGCATCCTTCTGTTGTGTGAATCAACCATTCTTTGGATAAAGAACGAAGCTCATTATTTGCAAAAGCAAATAACCCTTCTGGCGTATGCCCCGTATTGTTTTGGTGGTTCAGGAAATGAGGCATTGTGACACTCTTCACTCGCTGCAAAAACACAATAAAATCTTTTCTTGTATATACACATTTATTACTTAAAAAATATATATATTTATTAAATCAGGATATATATTTGTGATATGATAAATCTCACCTCGTACCAGAGCAACTCCTCCTGCAAAAGTAGAGCAGGGCCTTCCATCTTTTCAGGTACATAATCTTTTCTTTTGATCCCAACCATGTGCAATATGGTGTTGCCATTGTAGTCTATTTTTCGAACTAGCCTTCGCAGTGGTATTTCCATTTGCACTACAAGCTCAAAAATCTCTAACTGCCTGTACTTAATCGCGACATGTAATATATTTCGCCCTTCATCATCGATATGGTCAACTGCTTGAGGGTATACATTGAGTATATCCTTAACAATCACAATACATCCTGATTTTGTTGCTAGAAACAGAGGGTTTCAGCATGATCGATGGCCGAGACTTCTACAATCCCTTTCTGATCACCGGATGAGGCATTAAGATTTGCCCCATACTTGTGTATCTTAGGCCTGCTTTGGTCCTGGATTGATTCAGTGACCTCCCACGAAGCATCTCTTAAAATTAGAAACTTGGCAAGCTTCCTAGCTAACTCATATTGTCGCTCTTCCTGTCGATATGCTTCTCTTTGGGCCAAACTACAAGTATATTTAACTTTTCAACAAAGAGAAAGTTAGTGTATACATGGGAGTTCCTAAGACGTTGTCGAAGCAAAATATTATTTCATTATTTATTTCTGTTTGGTCCATCTCATTTGGGGCCCAAAACCTAAAGTTCAAAAAGGCTTATTTGATATATAATTAACACTAGAATTTGGACTTAGATACAATTTGCCATGAAATTTAGGTTTTGAAAACGTGGCTACGTGGAGAAGAAAAAGATAGCGGTGTGAAGATTAATTTGGGCTAAGGATTTTAATCTTCCATTGAATAATTAATTTGGGTAATTTTAATTTTATTTTCTCTCAACTTTAAAAATAAATTTCGACATCACCCTCTATAATTTCACTTTTCTCGATTTTTATTTTATCATCTCGTTGGTTGTTATTTGAGATACTTATTTATTAAAGATATAGATATTAAAATGTTACTATAAATTAAGATTATTGAAATTCTCGATGTTATTAACTTTTAGTGTTATTTAAAAAAAAATTATTGATGTAATAATATAATAGAAGAATATATCGAACTACGGTCCTGTAGTTTTTATTGATTTAAGTTTTTTACATAAAAATTTGTGTCTATTATGTTTGGTTTATTGATTTTAATTTGTTGATTTATTTTCTACTTATTAATTTATGGTATATATTCCGTTTTAATCAAACAAAGAGAAAAGGAATTTGATTCTACCTAATTTATAAATGTTTGTGTGAGTTCCTTTCCTAACAATTTCGAGTTTAATTCTGCCTAATTTACAACTGCTCGTGTGGATTCCTTTCCCAACAATTTCCAAGCTAACGAAGGAAATCAAAGAAGAAGATTATTAATATCACATTGGAATACTAACTAGTAAGGAAACTTACCACAATTTATTAGTTTCTTGAGAATTCCTTCAACATGTTTGCGATTAAAAGCTTCAGGCTTGCACGCTAGAAGCTGAAGAGCAGTCATCCCGTCCACATCTTTCTCATCAATTAAATACTGATAATCGTTCGCAATTAGCAGGGCTAAATCTGTCATACATTTTTTTCATAATCAAGAAGTGTTCAAAAACATAACAATGATATATTTACTGAAATTCCTTACCAAAATGAAGAGAAAGAATGGCAATGTGAAGAACATTGGTTTTATCATTTCTTTGAAGAAAGGGCAGCCTAGTGGCATGATTATAACTAGAAATTTTGCCAGCCAGGAAGTTGAATATCTCAACTTTGCCATAACGTGCAGCGCGAAGTAAAGCAGTCTCTCCATTGTTATTGCACATGCCTAGCAGCCCCGGTGCCTTCCTTAACACTTTGTCTGCGACAGTGAGAGCATGGTTGCTGGTGGCAGTCTCATGTAGAAGAGTGTTTCCTGCTTTGTTTTGTCGTGTCATTTTGTCGAGATACTGGTCAGGTAGCTCGTCAAGTAGCTTCATCACCAAGTCACTTTTCTTGGTGTAAGTAGCCATATGCAGTACTGTGTCATCATGTATTGTAAATACGTACAGTGCATGATCAGGGACTTTTCTGCAGAGTTCAATCACCTTCTTCTCATCTTCTTTGATCATCAGAGCATAATAAAGCTCTGAGTTGATTTTAATTTTAGCATCAGTATCTTCTAGGCCTATGGAAGACATTTGAAGGCTGAGCAGATTAAAATTTGAGAAAGGTTAGGGTAAGTGACTAATTGATTGTAATGATGCTTTGGCTTAATTAGTTTATATTATATATGTTGGATTTAAATCGCTTGTTGATGGGGAAAGGTCTTTAGTACACTAGACATGATACAGGACTGAGTACTTAACGAATAAATCTTTGTGTTATGCTGAAAATTATAAAATGATATTCTAGCTTTTATTGGCGTGAGTCACATTTCATGTTACAATTGATGTCATGCCTTAGCACTGAACGCCAAGGAGTTTGTACCATTCCTTTATATCCAGCTGTAACTTTAAACTTTTTAATTAAAAGAAAACAGAAATAAAGAGAAGGACCTATTCCACTCTCACCAACTTTGATTGAAAGAAAGTTCTACAGAACTGCTATTAATTGGGAGGGAAACAGAAAAGAAGTCTGAAGTTTAACCATCAAGTTACCAGTTAAGATAAAGTTGAAGGCCCATATAAGTGACTGATTCCAGTGGCTTCCATGTGCAAGACACAAAATTTGCTTACTCGCATCACTATGATACGAAACTGTTCGCGGCTTCGATCTTTTCAACAAAATCATCACGTAGTAAATCAACAAATCCCAAGGTTATGTCAAAATTCTACTCATTTTGGTGATTGGTATGAAGAGTGGCCTTCTTAGTGAATAAATATAGTCTTTGCAACATTCACAAAAAGAGAAAAGTGATCAATAGAATAGAAAAAAGAATCGTGTTACTTATACTGCAAGTTGAATCCTGTCATGAAATCCCTTTTGAAGCTTATCCGACTCAGATTTTACTTCATCTCCAACCCCAAAGGCGTAATCAATATTAAAAATGGAGGAATTCAAGTGACATACTTTGGAAGTGCATTTGAATTCAATATACAAGTTTGTACTTAGAATTTCTAGAAGACAATAGAGACTTGCAAACTCCTTAGTGCAAGAAACTTAATTTAACAGGCACACTTTAAGCATGGCATGTGTGCATAATGTCATAATTCATGGAATGAAGGAAGAACTAGAAGTTCGAGCTTGAGCACTATTGGAAAGACATGAGACCTTCTTCAGTAGAGCTGTAAATCTCTGAGGAACCAAGAACTGCAGTGTCATCTTAGTCAAGTGCTTGATAGCTCTCTTTGATGATTTTGCGGTATATAGAGGAAATATGTTAGTGCAAAACCCCAACTGGGATAAAAGAGCAAGCGTACAGCACGATTTTTGCCCAATTTTCCTTGTTCTTAATCATGAGCAGAACCGTTGCAGCAAATGCCACCATCATAAGACACACAGAAAAAAACAGAAATGAGAAGCCAAGGGTCATTTTATTAGGAAGAGAGTGCTTAAAGTCCTCTAATCTAAACGGGGAAGTGAGAATTAAGAGAAATGTAACCACAGCCGCCAAAGAGGACGTGAGAGACAGAACATCAGCTATAGTAAAAACTACAAAGAAAGGTTGATTAATGAGGATAGGGTAACCAGTTCTCTCATTTGAACCACCTGGTACCGTGTATGCTGCGGCAAATGCAACGGTAGCAATGAGAACAGCCACGACCGAGCACCCTTCAGCTGTGTGAATCAGCCATTCTTTTGATGAAACACGAAGCTCATTATTCGCAGCAGCAAATAACCCTTCCGCTGTGAGCCCCAAATTGTTCCGGTGATTCACAAAATGGGGCGTGCTCACTTCCTCTACTCGCTGCAACACATCAAATTGAACTCAAGCACCAAGACGACGACAAATGATTAGAAGAGGTAGCAATGGAGTATTGATAATAATTCTCACCTCGTACCAAAGCAACTCCTCCTGCAGAACAAGTGCAGGGCCGTCCATCTTTTCAGGTACATAATCTTTTCTTTTCTTTCCAGCCATATGCAAAATGGTGTTGCCATTGTTGTCAATCTTTCGAACAAGCCTCCGAATCAGTGCCTCCATTTTGCCTACAATCTCAAAGATCTCTAACTGGCGATACTTGATTGCTACATGTAGGATGTTTCTTCCATCATGATCAATGTACCCGACTGATTGCGGGTATATTTTGAGTATTTGTTTAACAATCTCTACACATCCTGATTTTGTTGCTAGAAACAACGGAGTGTCTGCATGACCTCCGTCGCCTCCTTCTTCTCCGCTGCCTTTCTTGATGGCTGAGCCGTATTTGTGTATTTTAGGCCTGCCTTTGTCTCGGATTGGAGCTGTAACTTCCCACGAGGTGTCTCTTTCTATTAGAAACTTGGCAAGCTCAACAACTGCTGCATATTGTCTCTCTTCTCTTTGAATTTGTTCTCTCCACGATGAATTACAACTGAATTTCACTTTTCAAGAAATAAGACAGTTAACAGTTGCCACAAGGAGGCACAAATATTAAAAGCATGATTGTTTCAGTTCGAGACAGCTATAGACGAACAAATAAGGAAAAATACAGAGCAATGAAAGTTGCTAAGGAAGCTCACGAAAATGCATGAGTTTCTTGAAGAATCCACGTTCATGCTTGCGTTTAAAAGCTTCTGGCTTGCATGAGAGAAGCTGAAGAGCAGTCATCCCATCCATATCTTTTTCCCCTATTAAATGCCTGTATTCCTTTGCAATTTGCAGCCCCAATTCTGTCCTTGAATTTGAAATTTAATTCAATCAGTTTCACAAAAGTATTCCACTTGCTATTTTTCTCTGTTAAAAAAAATAAAAAAGCATTTCGCTCATACATATCCCTAAAAAATCTACGGCGCTAAACAAATAATAGGAGAAATTTTGGAATATATCCGAGGTATTATATAAGTCATGTAACAAGTAAATAATATTTACAATGTTTATTTATTTTAAAAAAATTAACATGCAAGTGTTAGTTATATTAAATTGAATTATATGTGTCACTCATACACTAATTTTTTTTTTTTTTTTTTTTTTAAAAGGAGAGGGGTAGTGCCAAAGAGTTTTACTCTCCCCACCTCAAGACTCGAACCCGGTCGCTACTGAATCTAGAACCGACTATAGCAGTAACCCGACTACGGTCTTGGGCCAATCACTCATACACTAATTAATTGTATTACTTTTGATATACCATATATTTTCTCAAATAATAGATAGGCATATAAATTTCTTGTCGATGTATTGTTCTGTTCATTAAAAGCTTATTGAGCACCTATCATAAAATTGGTCACATGACCATTTCTAAAAATAATGGGTCTGGGTCTCCAAAATCATTTCGCGGCTATCTATTTACCTAAGAAAAATGATGGAACTTAATTTAAGCTATTTTTTCCGTCATGAATGACCTTTCACACTATAACAGCATAATAATATGCAAAAAGATCGAACGATGCAATTAAAATAATAATAATAATAATAATTAAGATAAGTAAAACGTTACCGAAGTGTTGAGAAATAGTAGCAATGTGAAGAACAGTGCACTGATCATTCCTCTGAAGAAACGCCTGCTTACTGGGCTGATCATAACCAGCAATTTTACCAGCAAGAAAGTTAAATATATCAGCTTTACCAGTACGTGCAGAACGAAACAAAGCAGTCTCCCCTTTGTTGTTGCGCATGCCTAGCAAGCCAGGGGCTTTCCTCAACAATTTATCAGCAACAGGGAGAGCATGATTGCTGGAGGCAGTCGCATGTAGAACAGTGTTTCCTGCTTTATCCTGACGAGTCATTTTGTGGATGAGATGGTCGGGAATCTCATCAAGCAGCTTCAGTGCTAAATCATCCCTTTTGAAATGAGTCGCCATATGCAGCACCGTGTCATCGTGTACGGTCACTACATGCAATGCGTGATCTGAAATTTTTCTGCACACTTCTATCACCTTCTTTTCATTTTCTGAAATCATCAGAGCATCGAATAGCTCCGAGTTTATTTTATGCCTAGCATCAACATTTTCTGTGGTACAACTCATAGACAGTTTATTAATTGCTTCCAAGTTTACCAAGGTAGAGCTCAAGTAAATTGATATATATATATATATATGCAGACACTTTTTTCAGCTGAGTTTGGAATATGCTTAGTTAAAGATTGCTAATTGAAAATTAAGAACTTGTTCATCTGATAATGTTCTTTATTCAATATATTCACGGCTTCTTTTGCTTGAGTATCGATCTTCCTAGATAAAGTTTGAAGCCGTAAAATTTTATGGACAAAATTATGGTGCTTCGGCTCCATCAATATATAGCATCAAGTTTTGGCCTTCTTTTAATTGATTTTCTTAAGATATGGAACAAAAAAGTTAGAGATGTAATGAAACGCATATATATTTAATAAAAAACTTGAAAAGTACAAACAAGAACTGGGTGTAATCTTAATTTTATTTGAGCAACATCATCTTGCAAGAGGAATCTGCAACCTGATATGCACGTACATTATATTATTCTTAATGCGCCATGATTGGCCTGCCCAGATGGTACTCATTCCGGCGTCAGAATTAAGCATTAATGTGGACGAACAATATGTGGCACGTCAATAATTGGGAGATAAGTCTGATGACACGTTTATACCTTATACAATATAAATGGAACCCACGCCTACAAAGTGACTCACCAAGTAAACAGTTCAGTAATGGGATTCTCGTCATTTTCATCTTTATACGCCACACGTTATGAGCTTTTTTGATTTTTTTCATAGTACATCAGAGGGAATTGTGCAGTTACTACTGGAAACCTCTCATCAAAATTATTGTTAGGATACGGGCCGGTCAAAATTACACTCGGTAACCTTTGGGCCTTCGGCGTACGTTTGACTGGGAGAAGCAATGAGTGGAGCCATAAGCAGCCCTCAAAATTTCTTTTCAAGCCCATATGTTTGACGATTCCTCTCTCTTCCTCAGTTCCTCTAACCCCACCTGGGATTTATTTTTGCTAAAGTGAAAAACAGTTTCTTGTTATAGTGAAAAGTTTTTTTTTTTTTTTTAACTTTAATCTTCAAATTTGAGGTTTTTTAGGACATAATTTTTTATTTCATTATTTTAAAATTATGGAGGGCTTACTTTCTTCTATTTTTATAATTGTTCGCTGCAAAAACACAATAAAAGTTGAAGGCCCATGCAGGTGACTGATTCCAGTGGCTTAATGTGCAAGACACAAAATTTGCAACATTCACAAAAAGAAAAAGTGATCTAGGGAGAGGAAAAGATAATCATATTACTTATACTGCAAGTTGAATCCCGTCACTGAAATTGTCGTGCAAATTTTAACAAACTCACAACCACGTAAATCTATTGACGTATAGATTATGAATAACGAGATCGAACTTACATACACTGTTAATTTTTTAAAAAATAAAATTTAATCTAAGCTAATTATAATTATACCTTAATTGAAAAGAAAATATTTTATTTGAATAAATTAAAATTAAAAATATAATTAAAATAAAAACGAATAAATTGACACGAGAATTCAAGAGATTAAAGCTACTAGGATTTTAGAATTCATCATTGTTTAACTTAATAAATTTCTAATTACCAATCAATTCTTAATTGTAGAGTGACAATTCGAAATCAAATATATGTCTACTCATAAATTTAATAATTAAATTCAATTAAAATTAATTTTATTTAAATTTTATTTCTGCTGATATCTAGGTATATCATGAACTAAATATGTGCCCACTTGTACAAAGTCCAATTAAGCCATTCATTGATTTCAACCTTCGTGATGCTCTCTACTGGGACTTTAATTAGTTTTCCCTTTTAATTTCTTTTGTTTATTTTTATCCTCACGTAGAACATTAATTCAACAAGCTAATTAATTTTGCTTGGCACGTACAAACACTGGAAATATTCTTCTATCTCCTTAATTCTTTCCAATCTTTATTTCTTATGCACTTGTAAATAATAAATAAAAATAATTATTAAATATATAATAAATAATAAAATATATAAATAAATCATGCCTATCAAAAATCTCTTCTGAAGCTTATCCAACTGAGATTATACTTCATCTTCGGCCCCAGAGGCGTAATCAATATTAAAAATGGAGGAATTCAAATGCTAATTTTATCTAAGGGTATTGAATTCAAGACACACCTGTGTACCCACAATTTTCCTAGAAGACAATAAAGACTTGCAAATTCATTATTGCAAGAAACTTGTTTTAGCAGGCACACTATAAGCACGACATGTGTACATAATTCATGTGTTGGAGATTAAGCTCAATCTGTAATTTTTTGTTAGAAATGACAAGTCGGTTCAATTCATGATTGCTAAGTGACATGTCGTTTGCAGAGCTTCAGAAGAGCTGTATAAAGCAAATGACATGTCGGTTAAAGTTGCAACAAGTCCCGTGCTTTTCCACTTGACTTACTTAATCAAAACGGCAAAGAAATGCCGCATTTTGGCCAACTGATTCCTTCCTCTGTTGACACGTGCTCTGCTGCCATTAGAGAGACCGTTACTGCTGTTGAGAATGGCGGGAAATTTCTGGGTTTGTTTCCAACAAATCCCAGAAATGCAGCTGGCCAGTGGCACTCCTTATGGGGCTATTTTCTTCGTGTATAAAAGGCCATGTAATCTGAGATTGAGGAATATCGATTCAGTGACATTCCCTTGTGAGCTTTGTATCTGTTTTAGATTGGTTTTGTGAAAGCTTGCACCCTTTTTCACAGTGGATGTAGGTCACTTTGTGACTGAACCACTATAACTTGCTCTGTTTTCTGTGCTCTTGTTTTCTTCGGATCTTTGCTATATCTTGGTGCTTTGATTCTGTTAAATTGCCATTTTGCACATCCATTTCGTATATCACCAAAAGCAGAAACATTGATCTTGAGTAATTTAATGACAATCTTGGGGGCAAAGATTAGTTTTGTTTCTGGTCTTTGGTTTCAACATCATGGAATAAAGGAAGAACTAGAAGTTCGAGCTTGAGCACTATTGGAAAGACATGAGATCTTCTTCGATGGAGTCAGTAGCTCTCGAGGAACCAATCAACTGACTCGTTATCTTGGTCAATTGCTAGATATCTCTCTTTGATGATGTTGCGGTATACTGAGAGGAAATATGTTAGTGCAAAACCCCAATTGGGATGAAAGAACAAGTGAACAACATGATTTTTGCCCAACTTTCCTTGTTCTTTATCATGAGCGGAATTGTTGCAGCAAATGCTACCATCATGAGGCACACGAGAAAGGAAAAGAAATATAAAGCCAAGGGTCATTTTATTAGGAAGCGAGCTCTTAAAGTCTTCTAATCGAAGGGAATGTGTGCATTGAGAGAAATGTGACCACAACTACCAAGGAAAATATGAGAGATAGAACATCGGGGGTGAAAACAACAAAGAAGAGATGATTAATGAGGATTGAATAGCATGTGCTCTCATATAAACCTCTCGGTACTGTGTATGCAGGAGCAAAGGCTATGGTAGCAATGAGAACTGCCCACTACTGAGCATCCTTCTGACGTGTGTATCTGAAGGGAATAAAACTAGGTTTTTCAATTTTTCAATTAAAACCTTTTAAGACCAATCTCATACAATATATAAGAATTAAGTAATTTAGAAATTCATACCTTGATGTTTTGAGAAGATAAACAATTGAGAGTTGTAGATCCGTCTCCAAACCTCTTCCAGGCTATGACTCAAGTTTGATCAACACTGGACGTGTGGGCGTCTGTTTCACCACTCCCTAATTGCAACTGACTCCTCTTAGATGTCTTCTGTATTTTTCTTAAAATTCTTGAGATTCTTTTATCTCTTAGGAGAATAATGTTCCTTTTAAAATATCTTATGAAAAGCTCTTGTATGTTAGGATTAGAATTCCTATTTAAAATAGAATTTCTCTTTTAACTATCTCTCCACTTACGTAAAAGTGAAAGAATGTGTAACTAACTAGGAGACTACCTTGTAAAATATCACAAGCCCTCTTTTACACTGGAATATAACATACTAGGTCTTAACAAATATTATAATTATTATTTTCATTTAATATGTCAATTTTTCTTGCTTTTGGGTCCAGTGATGGTGTTGTCAATTAAATGAGCTAACCCGGGGATCATTTATGAACATACAATAGTGGATACAATAGTTAAATTTATAATTAAACAAATATAATTATTTAATTCTAATTCTACTCCACTATAAGATTGGAACTGACCTCCATAATTGTATGCTCAAATATAATTCGCCCAAGCCACATTGATTTCTTTACTGCACAATCCTTTGTACCACATCGTTAATTTAAATTGATATCTCAATTGTTCATTCAATTTAATTACATCTTGTTCCTTGATACTTACTGGTTTTCTCTAATGATCATTTTCAACATACTTATTTATGTTGAGACACTCTGGCAAGAGAATTCTATGATCAAGTACTGAAAATCCATCAAGAGATGTATCGTACAAATTCTATATTGTTAATCTATAATTTCAATACTTGTAATTGCTCTCACCAAGATACCGAGTAATCTTGACTACATGTGTATGTCATGCCCATTAGTAACTCAAATGAAATAACAACTACAATCATAAAATCATAACTAACTCAAGATTAAGATTACAGTAAATCAATGTCTATGAGATTTAATAAGTCTGACAGTTATTACGAGGTTAATTAAATCTTATATGTGATCCAGTTGAATGTATACATACTACATCAATAAATTCATACATGATTAAGACAAGTCACTCAATGAATTTATTACAGTCTATACCTAAATAAAGTGTCAAACTTTATTTATCAACTGCGAACTTAATTTATTTAATCATAAGATAACTTGTATTTATGTTTTCTGCGAATCCACATTGTGATTGCATAAATATATATAATATGATTAAATGGACTTTACTCAAAATATTAATGCAATTCAAAATATCTGAATAAATACTTAAAATATTTTATTAATCAGAAAATCAATATGCTTTAAAGAGCACATAATCCCAATAATCTCCCACTAGCTCTCAAAGTATATCTGGCAAATTGCACATGCTTGTAGGACTCTAAGTGTAGGTTATAATCTTTTTACACTATTTCCATATGAGATGATACTTCCTCTCAATGTGTTTTTGTTTCTTGTGGTTTCTTGGTTCTTTTGATTGAGCCACTGCACCATTATCATCGAAAAATAATTTAAGTGATGCACGTGCAGCAGATACCACCTCAAGATCTTGAAGGAACTTGCGGAGCCATACTGCTTCTTTTACAGCCTAAGATGCAGCCACATATTAAACTTCTGTTGTGGAGTTTGTGATACATAATTGTTTCACACTTCTCCAACTAATGGCTCCACTTCCTAATGTAAACACATAGCCAGAAGTAGACTTTTCAGAATCCTTATCTGACATAAAGTTAGAATCAGTATAACCCACTAGAGTAAGTTCGTCACCAGAATACACAAGCATATAATCCTTAGCTTCTTTTCAGATACTTAATTATATGCTTGACAGCAGTCTAGTGTTCAGGTTCAGGATTAGATTGATATCTGTTAACCATCCCAACCGCAAAACATATGTCTGGTCTAGTGCAAAGCATGGCATACATGAGACATCCCACAACTTCCGCTTAGGGAACTCGTCTCATTTTCTCTATCTCCTCAGATGTTTTAGGTGATTGATCTTTAGAAAATGAAATTCCATGTCTGAATGGTAACAAACCAGTCTTGGAATTTTCAATGCTAAATCTAGCCAATATCTTATCGATAAAGACATTTTGAGACAAAGCTATCGTTTTATTCTTCCGGTCTTGGAGTAACTTGATACCAAGAATATAACTAGCTTCTACTAGATCTTTCATATCAAATTATTTTTGTAGCCAACTCTTTATAGTAGTCAAATATTCTTACATCGTTTCCGATAAGAATAATATCATCTACATTAAGAATTAGGAAGGCTACAGATTTTCCCTGAATTTTCTTGTACACACATGGTTCATCAATATTCTGAATGAATCCAAACAATTTTATCACTTGATCAAATCTGATGTTCCATGACCGGGATGCTTGCTTCAATTTATAAATGGATCTCTGCAACTTGCATACCAAGTGTTCTTGGCCTTTTTGTATGAATCCATCTGGTTGCTGCATAAAGATGTCTTCTTCAAGATGCCCATTAAGAAAGGCAGTCTTGACATCCATTTGCCAAATTTTATAATCTAGCATTGCAGCAATAGAGAGCAGAATTCTAATGGATTTAAGCATAGCAACTAGAGAAAAAGTTTCATTATAATCGATTCCCTCTTTTTGAGTGAATCATTTGGCTACTAATCTTGCTTTAAATGTTTCCATCCTTCTATTTACTCCTCTTTTCCTCTTTATAGATCCACTTGCATCAATGGGTTTTACCCCATTTGGTGTCTCTACAAGTTCCCAGATTTTATTGGAATACATGAATTCCATTTCTTAATTCATATACCTTTTTCAATACTCAACATCACTATCTATTAGAGCTTTATTGTATCTAGTGAGATTTTATACATGTTCATCTGAGATAGCCAGTATAGGTTTCTCTCACTAATATGTATATTGTTTGGTAATCTAGTTACCCTCCCACTACGATGAGGTTCTAAAAGTAATTATTTGTTCAGTGGATAATCCTTTGTTAATCATTCTTGCTCTTTTCTATGTTTATTATAAAAAACTGAGCATCAATGTGATCTCTTTATGATTTCTCTAGTTTTACCTTTATTCTTAGGTTATAAGTCATTTACATAGTCTCCCTCAAGGAAAGTATAGTGTATGTTTACAAATACATTCCTATCTTGAGGTCTATAAATTAGACTTTCCTTTATTCCTTTAGAATACCTAAAACATGCATACTTTTGAACATGAATCCATCTTTTATGCTTATAATTTTAGTATAAATACTAGTGAATCTCCAACTATAGATATGTCACAAATTAAGTTTGTGACATATCCATATTTCGATGGAGTAATAGGCACCGATATAGATAAAACTAAGTTCAATAGTCTATGCAGTTTCAAATACTAGTATCTAGAATAAAAAAGGTAAATGATAAATCACTGAGCATGTATCTTGTTTTATCCAAAAAAATCTTATTTTTCCATATAATGACACTATTATGTGACAATGTTCATTATAAATGGGAGTTTATCCCATTTTACAACCAATTAGAATTTGAATTCTCTAGAGACATATTCTTTACTTTGATCAGATCGAAGCTCTTTTATATTCTTGTCTAATTGTTTCTTTGTCTTATCCATGTACTCTTTTGAATTTCAAAAGCCACGGAATCATAACGCATTTAGACAAACATAAATGCGATGAATATTTATCAATTAGATTGATAAAATACTCATAACCTCTACTTACATGTAAACTAATTAGTCCGCATACATTTGTATGCACTAATTCCATGCCATATAATATTACGCTTTCTTTTAGCTCAAAATGAGCTACCTTGTCATATTACTCTTCTAAATAAGATTTGTAGAGTATCAATGATCAACGCCAATAGGTCAGAAAAGACCTATTATTAATCATTCTCATGAAATCTTATTATAGTATATATCATTTAAGCATAAATATTATAGGTGCCATTGGTTTAGGAAAAACATTTCTTTTCTTAGATAAATAATATACTTTTTATCATTGTATCTTACTTTGAACAGATCAATAGACTTATATGATATTAATTATCTTTGTAAAGTACAAAAATGAGTTATTAACGGAGGATAAAAAATAAGCAGTGCTTCGTTTATTAAAAACAAGCCACCGAAATTAAATTCCTCTAATGTTTGGAATACAAAGACAAATATCAAAACTTAAAGTCTCATAAAATTGATCTAGTCTTCTCAGCTGATATAAACTAGAATCCTTCTCTACTGCAGTTTAAAGCTTTCCTCACTTAATCTCTTCGTTTCTCGAAAACCAAATAAATGAATTTACAAATAAAATTAGTTATCTCAGATTTTACTATTGCATTAATCAATAGAAACTGAACTAATTAGGAAGCTTAAAGATTTCCTATACCTGATTTTAATAATCTTAGGACAATCTTTCTTCTAATGACCCTACATCCATTCTTCGATGACCCTTCATCCACACTGCAAGCACTTGTCTTTCGACTTGCCATCTTTTACTGGTACATGGTTCCTCGTGTCAATTCTCTTTGCCTACCCTTGTCTTTCAACTTAAGCTTTAAAGAGAATTCTTGTTTAGGAAGTTCTTTGCTATGATAATATTCTTCTATAGCATGTAGTTCGTACATCAATTGAACTAAGGTCATATCTCTATTGCTTAAGATATAGCTGACCTTAAACTCTCTGAATGTATCAGGTAAAGATTCAATCACCATGTTAATCTTTATTTTATCATCGATCTCAACACCATGAATCTCAACTTCATTCAAATAGTTCATCATTTTGAGGACATGATCACGAACTCTTGTACCCTCTTCCATCTTGGTGTTAGTGACACATTTTCACTCTACTTCTCTGGCAGAATCAGTATTCTGCCCAAACATCTGATGAAGACTAGCCAATATTTCAATGGTTGTTTCCATGCTCCGAAGTTTGTTCTGTAGTTCTATAGAAATCGAAGCCAATATATAGCGCTTAGCCATTTTGTTAACTTCGCACCATTTCTTATAAGACTCCTTCTGATTTCTATAATCGTATAACGTTAATACTAGAGGGCATTGCTAGGTCAGAACATATTTGTAGTCTTTAGCAGTGAGAATATTAAATAGGTTGCGTTTCCAATCTAAGTAATTTTCACCAGTGAGTTCATTTTTAACCAGGATGATTAATAGTGGGTTGATAGAAGACATTTTCTGAAAAATAAAACATACATGCATAAATACATTGATATAACATTCACAATAAAATTCTAAAATGCAAAAAACCATAAATGCATTTTATTTTATTGTAACGATAATCTAGTATCGCTTTAGCAAGCTATCCGTTGGGGAAGTCATTCCGCCACTTACCAGACCTAATTAATCATTAGATTATTTACTTTCATGTCGTAACATGATAAATAACTATTTTTATCTTTTAGGACCAAAATGTTGTTAACAGAGCTTCGTTGAGAAGGTTAATAACAAATTTTGTTGAGTGTATAATCATTGTTTTAATCTACGTATTTCTTATATCATATAGCCACCGTTAGGGTGATCAACATATTGAAAAATATTTCGATTTTATCTTTAAAAAAGTTTATCAAATAAAATGTCTAATATATATACCCTTTGTAGGGAGCATCATCGTATCATGAAGTCGATGTATATATATAATTTTATTATTGAACTAACAATGGAGCTCGTGGGAAAATTATCTTGAATCTTCCATCTCCCACTCAATATTTTAAAGTTATTTTTTTCCTTTTAAAACATACATATATTGTTAATTGCATGCTTCCTATAATATTATCTAAGTGATATATTATATTATCAAACATTTGTAAATTTCAAACAATATACATGAATTTATGTTATATGAATGACATATATCATTATGCATAGAGTGGCACTATCTATTCTATATGATATGTTATAATGGTATGTTCACATCCAAAACACAACATATAGAAAATTTAAATAATCTCAATTAATGGTTTTCCTAAAAAAATATTAACCCTAAGCCTAATCTTCATTGGGCTTCACGTCAATATCTTCGTGCATTGGATTGTCTTTATTGATGGACTTGGCTAATATGTGTTTTAAATTTATTATTGGTCCAAATTTTTAATTTTAAAGAAAATAAAATAAAATTTTAAGTAAAACTTTTGGACCAAAAATAAATTTAATTTGTTTAAACTATATCCATGCATTTTAATCTATTAACCCCAAATTTTATTGAACTCAAAACTAGGATTTACCAAGCCAAAAAACGGTTTCTAGACTTAAATGCATAATAGCATATTAATTTTATCCAAGCGGAAAACTATAGAACTATAAGGATATGAGTGATATTTACCACTCAAAACCCTAATACTGCATTTTTCTTTTCCGCCGCCATCAGCAAAAACGCAGATCTTCCGATCGTGTCTCTTCTCCAGTGAGTTCTGGCCACTCTCAGGCTGGAATTACTCCATTTGTTAGTGCGGCCCTGCTGCAAGCGTGCGCGAGCCTGCTGTTGCTGCTTTCTGCTGATGCTGCTGCGTGAGAATCGCGTGCAGCCTACTGCGCGAGCGGTCTACTGCTCGAGCAGCGCGCGCTGGCCTGCTGCGAGCCCCGTGTGCGGCCTGTTGCTCCTGGTGTTCCGTGTGTTCTTGTCGGCATCTATCCTCTTTTTTTTTTATTTTACAGATTATAATCCCCAATGATTTACAAAAAAATTTAAAACATAAAATTAAATCAAAAGGGAAACATAGTGATAATAGACCATCCCTTTTATTACAAATTCAACACAAAAATACAAACAAATTTCTAACCTGAATTGAGACAATCCAAGCATGCTTTATTCATATATTAACAAATAATATATATCTAAATAAATTGTACCACTCTAATACATAATTAATAAGATAGATTTCTTACGAAATTTTATATATTATTATGAGATAGCTCGATGCCAATCATGAGGAATAAAACTAGGTTTTCAATTTTTCAATTAAAACCTTTTAGGATCGATCTCATACAACATATATAGAATTAAGTAATCTGAAATTCATACCTCGATGTTTTGAGAAGATGTAACAATCGAGAGTTGTAGATCCATCTCCAAATGATCTTTTAGGCAATGACTCAAGTTTGATCAACACCTGACGTGATGGCGTCTGCTTCAAAGACTCCCCAATTGCAACCTGACTCCTCTTAGATGTCTTCAGTATTTTCTTAAAATCCCTGATTCTTTTCTCTCTTAAGAGAATAATGGACTTTTATAATATCTTATAAAAGTCCTTATATGTTAGTGATTATGATTCCTATTTAAAATAGAATTCTCTTTAACTATCTCTCCACTTACGTAAAAGTCGAAAGAATGCAGAACTAACTAGTAGAACACCTCAGAAAATATCATGTCCCCTTTACACTCTGAATATAACATACTATGCCTTAACAAATATTATAATTATAATTTTCATCTAATATACCAGCTTTTTCTTGCTTTAGTCCAATGATGGTGTTGTCAATTAAACGAAGCTAACCCGGGATCATTTGGAATATACATAATAGCTACTAATAATTAAATTTATAATTAAACAAATATAATTATTTAATTCTAATTCTACTCCACTATAAGATTGAACCGACCTCCATAATCGTATGCTCGAATATAATTCGTCCAAGCTCACATTGATTTCTTTATCGCACAATCTTTGTACCACATCATTAATTTAAATTGATATCTCAACTATCCAATCAATTTAATTACATCTTATTCCTTGATACTTACTCGGTTTTCTCTAATGATCATTTTCAACATACTTATTTATGTTGAGACACTCGCCAGCAGAATTCTATGATCAAGATCGAAACCCATCAAGAGATGTGTCGTACAAATTCTATATTGTTAATCTATAATTTCAATACTTGTAATTGCTCTCACCAAGATATCGAGTAATCTTGACTACATGTGATGTCATGCCCATTGGTAACTCAAATGAAATAACAACTACAATCATGAAATCATAACTAACTCAAGATTAATATTACAAGAATCAATGCCTATGAGATTTAATAAGTCCGACAATTATTACGAGGTTAATTAAATCTCATATGTGATCCAGCTCAATGTAGACATACTACATCAATAAATTCATACATGATTAAGACAAGTCACTCAATGAATTTATTACTAACTTATACCTAAATAAAGTGCCCAACTTTATTTATCAACTACTGAACTTAATTTATTTAATCATAAGATAATTTGTATTTATGTCTTCCATGAATCTACATAGTGATTGCATAAATACATATAATATGATTAATTGGACTTTACTCAAAATATTAATGCAATTCAAAATATCCGAATAAATACTTGAAATATTTTATTAATCGTAAAATTAATATGCTTTAAAGAGCACATAATCCCAATA
>CM046816.1:31313645-31373795 GCA_025617385.1 Murraya koenigii | reverse complement strand
GAAAATTGACACGATAATTTCGTGGTTCGTGTAAAGCCTACATCCGCGGGCAAAGGCTGGAAGATAATTTTACTAACAAATGAGAATTTACAAATTGGGAAAAACTCACAAAACCCAATAGCCCAATACACCCAAATAAATTCTCCCAGCACTCAGTGGAAGCTCTCTCAACTCTCTCGATTGCTTCACTTGCAATTGCTCTCAATTTTGGGATGCCTTAACAAATGAAGAGCATTATGTTACGGGCCGCATGATTCCGACCCATAATGGCCCAAGAGAATGAGCCAAGATGTGCTAGCTTGGCCGGATTCTAGAACATTCTAGCAAACTCTAGCACTTTTGTACATAGCCTAGATTTGTGACACTTATGCGGTCTAGGTTTAGACACATGTACATAGAACTCTCTAGAACTAGCCAAGCTTTGCTATAAATAGAGGTGAGCTCTAAGCATTGTAATCATCCAAGCAAAGCATCAAACACTTGTAAGCTCTCTTGTAAGTTTCTCTTGAGTAATACAATTTCGCATTTGGCTACATTGCTCGCTAGCTTCTCCTTCTCTTTAGCATTTCGGGAACCTCTTGGCTTAGCTATCGAGAAGCGCAAAGGCTTACTTAGCAACATCCAGACAAGGTTGTCTAAGTGCCGCTGCAGGTTTGCTTGCGCAAAACACCCATCCGTGACAAGTGGTATCGAGCTACGGTTTGCACACACGCATTCTAGCAATGGCCAACCTTCCAACCTCAAGCTTGACGCAAGAAGGTGCTCATGGTGTGGAGAATCATCCGGAACCAAGCGGGGCGCGATGACACTCGCGGGCGAGGCCAAGACTCGAGGCAAGTCGAAGGCCGCATCTGTCGATGCCTTGGAGCCCACGATTGGCTACGTTGGAAGCAACAATGTCCGATCGTTGAGGACACCCTCGAAACATTGGAGGAAAGGGTTGGCGGCCTCGAGGCGAATATGCCGACTTCACGGTGGCATCGAAGGCCCTCATGCAAGAGCAAGCCAACACCCTCAGGGGAATTTCAAGCATTCCACGAGGAGTTGATGAAACTCCGCGACTTCGTGCAAGGCGAGCTGCGCGCTGTCCTGCGGAAGTGGAAGAATGCTGCGGATTGGGCATGGCACTAGCGCACACTTTCCTCTAGCCAGGCTTCTACAAGCACGAGTGATGCGCGGCGCATTGGCGTGCCAAAGCCGGACACATCTGATGGCACACGGAATGCAACCATCGTGGACAACTTCCTATTCGGGCTGGATCAATACTTGATGCCATGGGTGTGAGAGATGAGGCATCAAAGGTGGGCACTTGCACCCACGTTCTTAAGGCGCTGCACAACTATGGTGGCGTCGCAAGCATGGCGAAATGGGCAAAGGCATCTGCGCCATCAACACATGGGCGGACTTCAAGCAAGAACTCCGAAGCAGTTTGCCCCAAGCAATGCAGAAGAGGCGAGAACACGCCTACGTCGCCTCAAGCAAGCGGGTGGCGTCCACGACTACGTCAGCGAGTTCACTACCCTCGTGCTCGAGATCAGCGACATGTCCGAAAAGGATTCAGCTCTTCTACTTTGAAGATGGCCTCAAGGATTGGGCCAAAGCGAGACTCGACCGGCGTGGCGTCAAACACTTAGCGACGCTATTGCCACCAGCGAGTCGCTGCACGAGTACTCCACCCAATCCAAGGAGAAAGCCTAGCCAAGGCAAAAGTGGGGAGAGAGTCGCAAGGACAAGGGCCAGAATCGCAAGGATTGGGGGCGAGAAAAAGCCTCCAGCGGCAAGAGCGGGCAAGCAAAATCGGAAGGCAGAAGGAAGCGCCAAAGCCCGCATGACCCATGCTTCATTTACAGCGGGCCTCATTGGGTTCGTGACTGTCAGGAGAAAAGTCGCTGAATGCCCTCGCTGCCCAGCTCAAGGGCAACCCTCACCATCATCGGATGAACCCCGACCCGGCATGGGTTCGATCCAAGACTTGGCGCACTCGGCAGCCCTCAATCGGCACTCAAGAAAGGGCTGATGTATGTAGGCGGACGATAAACCGCCACACCGTTCGCGCGTTGTTGGATACGGGAGCCACACACAACTTCGTATCCGAGGATGAGGCCAAGCGCCTAGGCCTTAGAACTACGAGGCAAGGAGGTACAATGAAGGCGGTGAACTCACCCGCCAAGCCCATTGCGGGCACCGCACATGGAGTGAATGTTGCACTTGGCACATGGAGCGGGAAGCTCAATTTCTCTATCGTGCCCATGGACGACTTCAAGATGGTCCTTGGCATGGAGTTCTTCGACCAAGTCCATGCCTTCCCTCTTCCAGCCACGAACTCCCTAAGCATCCTCGACGGGAGCAAGGCATGCATGGTTACTACGGAGCGAGGAAAGTCCGAGGAGAAGACACTCTCCGCCATGCAATTCAAGAAGGGTTTCAAGAAGGACCCAAGCTTCTTGGTCTCCATCCAGGGAGCTTAACGAGGAGAAAATCCAGCAAGTGCTCCAAGCCAAGTCCCTCCATCCATGCAATCCGTCCTCGAGGAGTTCAAGGGCGTGATGCCTCCTCGACTTCGAAGAAGCTTCCACCTGAGCGAGGTGGATCATCAAATGGAGTTGGAGCAAGGTTGCAAAGCCTCCAGCCTTGGCGCCCATTGCATGGCGCCACCCAAGCTGAAGAAATCACGGAAACCATTCATCTGGTTTACTAGGCAGCTGGCGGGATCGCCCGTCTAAGGCTTCTCTCGATGCACTTGTCCTTTCCCAGAGAAAGGGATGGATTGTTACCACCGTGCATCGAACCCACAATTGCTCATCGGCGAGATTAGGCGAAGTTGCTAGATGTCGCCCAATTTTCTTATAATCTCCAGCGGAGGCGAGGCTACCGGCAAGAGTCCTTTCGAGATCATCATGGGATTCCAGCCCATGACCCCCAACGCCATAGCCTCGACATATGGAGGGAAAAGTCCCGTGACACACAAGCTCGCCCGCGAATGGCATGAAGAAGCGGACATCACGCGAGCATACCTCGACAAAGCCGCGAGGAAAATGAAGAAGTGGGCTGATGCAAGGAGGCGGCACGTCGAGTACAAGGAAGGTGATCGAGTTATGATCAAGCTCCTGCCTCAACAGTTCAAGACACTTCGCGAAAGTCCACAAGGGGTTAGTGAGGCGCTACGAAGGACCCTTCCGCATCATCAGGCGTGTAAGCAGCGTCTCGTATCAACTAGAGCTTCCACCAAGACTCAAGATTCATCCGGTCTTCCATGTGAGTCTTCTCAAGCCATACCACGAAGACATGGAAGAACCAAGTCGCGGAGAATCAAGGCGTGCCCAACGGCCGTTGTCACCGCGTTCGACAAAGATGTGGACTACATCCTTGCTGATCGCATCATTCGAAGAAGGGCGTGCCACCATACTACAGTACTTGGTGAAGTGGAAGAACCTCCCGAGGCGAAGCCACTTGGGAGCGAGAAGATGAGTTGTGGCGGTTCGCGGAACACATCCAAAGGTACAAGCACGAGCAGCGGCGAGGGCGCCGCGAGCTTAAGTGGGGAGGATGTTACGGGCGCATGATTCCAGCCCGCAATGGCCCAAGAGAATGAGCCAAGATGTGCTAGCTTGGCCGATTCTAGAACATTCTAGCAAACTCTAGCACTTTTGTACATAGCCTAGATTTGTGACACTTATGCGGTCTAGGTTTAGACACATGTACATAGAACTCTCTAGAACTAGCCAAGCTTTGCTATAAATAGAGATGAGCTCTAAGCATTGTAATCATCCAAGCATCAAGCAAAGCATCAAACACTTGTAAGCTCTCTTGTAAGTTTCTCTTGAGTAATACAATTTCCGCATTTGGCTACATTGCTCGCTAGCTTCTCCTTCTCTTTAGCATTTCGGGAACCTCTTGGCTTAGCTATCGAGAAGCGCAAAGGCTTACTTAGCAACATCCGACAAGGTTGTCTAAGTGCCGCTGCGGGTTTCTTGCGCAAAACACCCATCCCGTGACAATTAGCTATTTATAGGAATGCATGGTAGCACTATTTCACCAAACCATTAAAATTGTCAAAGTTTGATTGGTGATTACCTAATTTTTAGCCAAACTTTGAACAATTTACCTTTGAATAATTTTGGCCAAACTTTGAACATGTGCTTTGCCAAACTTTGAACAATTTAGCTTTGAATTTGAATTTTTCAACAATTCTCCACCTCGGTGAAGATTTATCCAAATCTGAGCCGACTACCAACGAACCATCATTCCCAAAGTGGCTTGCATCTTTGTGAACTTCCTTGTATAAAATGATCCTCCAATCTCTACCCTTCTCACTTTGTTTTAAACTTTCGGGATATTGATCAAGTTTAGACAATGCTCAAACTTGATCGTTGTCACCACCTTAGTCAACATATCTGCGGGATTCTCTGCGGTCTTGATTTTCGAAGAAGAATCTTCCCTCGTCGATAATTTCCCGCACAAAGTGAAATCGATGCGTCAATATGCTTCGATGCAGCGCATGATAAACTTGATTCTTTGCTAAGTGAATAGCACTTTGTTGTCACTGATACAAGTTAACATGCTCTGGATCAATCCCGAGTTTCCAAGCAAGCCTTGTAACCAAGCGACCTCTTTAATAGCCTCCGTAATTGCCATATACTCGGCCTCTGTGGTTGGCGATTACAGCTGTAGGCTGTAGTGTAGACTTCCAACTAATTGGCCCTTTAGCAAGAGTAAATACATATCCAGGTGGTTGATCGTCGTTTGTCCATATCACGGCATAATCTGAATCAGCGTACCCAATCACACCTTGACCAAGTGTGTCATTTCGTTCAAGCGATAAACCAACATCAGCGGTTTTACAGATATGCCAGTAAAATCCATTTCACGACTTGCCAATGTCGCTTTACCGAGGATTATGCATATATCTGCTCACCATACTAGCTGCTTGTGAAATGTCGGGCCTTGTACACACCATTGCATACATCAAGCTACCAGCTATATTTGAATCACGGAACTTGCAACATGTATTCTTGTTCCTCATCTGTTGAAGGAGATAATTGTGCTGAAAGCTTGAAATGAGAAGCCAATGGGGTGCTTACGAGTTTTGTCGATCATTCATGCCTAGCTGTTGTAATACCTTCTTGAATATTGCTTACGAGACAAGTGACTTTACCACGAGCTCTATCTCTGCATATCTCCATGCGAGAATCTTCTTAGCTTCACTAGATCTTTCATCTCAAATTCTTGATTGAGTTGAGTTTTCAACTTCTCGATCTCATCTTTGTTCTTAGATGCTTATTAGCATATCATCGACATACTAAGAGCAAATATATGAAAGATCCTTCTTGTAGCTTCGAAAATACACACAATGATCAAATTTATTTCTTGTGTACCTTTGCCCTTTCATAAGCCGATCAAATCGCTTGTACCGCTTGCCTTGGAGATTGTTTCGATCCATAAAGCGACTTTGTCGACTTGCAAACCAATTTTCTTTTCAGTGACTCTAAATCCATCCGGTTGAGTCATGTAGATTTCCTCTTCCAAATCACCATGCAAGAATGCGGTTTTCACATTAAGTTGAACTAGCTCCGGATCGTATTACGCAACGATGGCTAGCAAAATCCGAATAGAGCGAATGTTTCCTAGCTGGAGAAAATACCTCATTGTAGTCTATTCCTTCTCTCGAGCGTAACCTTTCGCTACCAATCTAGCCTTGTATCGAATTTTATCCTTTCGAGAAATCCATCCTTTTTGCATATACCCATTTGCACCCGATTGCCTTTTGTCTTTAGGCGGTGTAACTAACTTCAAGTTCCATTTTTTGAAGAGGCGCATTTCTTCATCCATTGCTTGCTTCCATTGTACATTTTCGAGACTACTTACGCCTGCTGTAAGTGGAAGGAACATCACCATCTACGATTGGAAGTGCATAGGCCACCATATCAACAAAGCGAGCAGGTCTACGAATCTCTCTCAGTGACCTTCATATGCAATTGAATCTTGTTGCTCTAAAGGTTCTTGAGTCGAACCTCTTCTTCATCTTCGGTTGATTGAGAATCATCCGCCTCTTGACACTAATTTGGATCATCTTTAACCTTTTCAAGCTCCACTTGCTTTGCAGATACTTCTTGGTATTGTCATCCTTTTGTGAATCCTTTTGTTTTAACATGGCTAATTCATCAAAAGTCACATCTCTGCTGAAAATGATCTTCTTTGTGTCTGGACACCATAAGCGGTATCCTTTTACTCCACAGGTTATACCCATGAACAATGTTTTCTTAGCTCTTGGAGTCTAACTTAGATTCCTTTACATGATAATAAGCGGTGGAACCAAAGACATGTAAAGTATCATAATCGATAGCGGGTTTACCGATCCGCATTTCCATGGGTGTTTTGCCCTCGATTGCGGTGATGGCAAGCGATTAATTAGATAGCACGCATATACTGACGACCTCGATTCAAAATTCCTTGCCCGATCCGGCGTTGGACAACATACACCGAACTTTCTCGGTATAGTTCGGTTCATGCGTTCTGCCACCCGATTACATTGTGGTGTACCTCGAGCGATGAAGTGTCGCACGATGCCCTCATCTCGGCATACTTCAAAAATGGATCATTCTTGTACTCACCGCCATTATCCGGCGAAGTCTTTTAACCTTTCGACCGATCCGAGTTTCCACCATCTTCTTCCATTTCGAAATATACTCGAAACTTCATTTTGTTCTTCATCGAATACACCCATACTTTTCTTGAATAATCATCAACAAAAGTAACAAAATAGTGCATACCTCCCGAAGAAGCTACTCCGGTAGGTCCCACACATCAGCTGTGAACATAGTCCAGAATCCCTTTTGTATTGTGAATTGCTTAAGCCAAACTTTACTCTTGTTTGCTTGCCCGAGCATAATGTTCACAAAATTCCAATTTGCAGAATTTGCACATTTCAATAAGCCTTGCTAACCAAAGTCTGCAAAGCTTTTCATAGGCATGTCCCAACGCATATGCCACTGACTTGGTTGCCTCACGAATCTGCATCCTTTCTCGAAGCTGTGATCTTGATCCAATAGCTATACTCCTTGGAAATAGTACAAGTTATTCCTTCTTGTGCCCTTCATCATCGATCGATTGCACCATTCTACCTCGAGAACCCATCTCTCATAGTGATTGTAAGCCACTTTGGATTATAGGACTCCTAATGAGATGAGATTTTTCTTTAAGCTTGGTACATAGCGAACTTACGTCAAGACATGGATTGAGCCATCGTGATTCTTCAATTGGATTGAACCTATTCCCGTGGTTTTACAAGCATTGTCATTGCCCGTAAAAACAACTCCACCATCTAGCTCCTTGAAACTAGAAAACCGACCCTTATTAGGACACATATGATAAGTACAACCCGAATCCAAAATCCACTCATCGATTGACATGTCAATGTCATGCCAATCAGACTAAATTCGACTCCTCATCATGCTCGGCTACACATGCATCGAAATAGCCTTGCCCTTTTGTAACTTAGGACAATTCTTTTCCAATGCCCTTTCTCGTGACAAAAGCACATTCATCTTTGGCGGGCCTACCTTTAGACTTGCCCCTTTTCCGGGTTTGCGGCTTTGTGAGCGACCTCTTCATCATCAATACTTACTGCATCTGTATCTCGTGATCCTTTTTATCTTTCTTTACGGTCTCGGCGTTATACTGATTGCACTACATACTGACATCAAATGTGACCATCATCCTTCCCGTGAAGCAAAGTGGTGGTGAGATGGTCATATTCATCGGAAGTGAATTCAACAACAACAATGCCTTATCTTCATCTTCGAATTTCTCATCCAAATTTAGCAAATCCGCTAATATTTTATTGAATGAGTTCACGTGGTCATTCATCGACATACCAGTGCATGCGTGAATCGATAGAGTTTCTTTTTCATATAAAGCTTGTTTTCAAGGCTTTTCTTCATATATTTTTCTTCGAGTGTCTTCCACGAATTCTTTCTTGATGTCTCCCTCGTGGCAGTACTTCGATCTTTAGCGAGACATAGGCGAATAGTACCACATGCACTGTCTATTGATTTTTGTCCACTCCTTGTCATCCATCTTTTCGAGGCTTTTCTTACAGAGCGAGATCCGACTCTTTAGCGACATAAGACATCCAACACCTCACATTGCCACGTACCAAAATTATTGGTACCATCAAATTTCTCCACTTGAACTTTGCATTAGTCACGGTAGTCGCTGGCGGCGAAGGCGGCGGCGACGCTACGCCATCCTCTCGACCTCGAATAATCGATTGCCTTCGACAACTATTCACACTTGAAAAGCGGTCTCTATGATGTTTATTTCGTGTGAATAAATGCACCGAGGAAAGTTCCAGGAGAATGGAGGGGTCACGATGGTCCCACTTAAAACCCGGACTCCTTAGACTCTTATCGTCTTGTTGATGAACTTTCCTAGACATGCAAAAATACACACTACTTACAATAGACTATTCTCCAAGTACAAATGGTGCGTATCTAGTACTGTATTTGTGAATAGTAGCATATACCCACGTCACGAACCTTGACTCACGATACCAATTGTTGTGCGGAGCGTGGGTTGAGCAAATTACCAATTGATGGTAGCTGTGACTTCAGAGAAATTTAAATGTGGTGTAAACAATTACAAAGAAAATTGACACCATAATTTACGTGGTTGGCGTAAAGCCTACATCCACGGGCAAAGGCTGGAAGATAATTTTACTAACAAATGAGAATTTACAAATTGGGAAAAACTCACAAAACCCAATAGCTCAATACACCCGAATAAATTCTCCACAGCACTCAAGTGGAAGCTCTCTCGACTCTCTCAATTGCTTCACTTGCAATTGCTCTCAATTTTGGGATGCCTTAACAAATGAAGAGCATTAGCTATTTATAGGAATGCATGGTAGCACTATTTCACCAAACCATTAAAATTGTAAAATTTTGGTTGGTGATTACCTAATTTTTAGCCAAACTTTGAATAATTTACCTTTGAATAATTTTGGCCAAACTTTGAACATGTGCTTTGCCAAACTTTGAACAATTTAGCTTTGAATTTGAATTTTTCAACAGAACGCTTAGTTAATGTAAACACAATAGGTGGTTTCTTAGGAGCTAAGCATGTCTGCGAGAGTCATGGTACCACGTGAAAAGGTTGCATATTATTTACTGACTAGTGCTTGTCATGAAATTGCGAGGCTTGGCTCCCTTGCATATACTAATATCCAAATATGGGGTTTTAGGACTAGCAAAATGCTTGGCAGCAGAGCTTGGACGAGTATGGAATCGAGTAAATTGCGTCTCGCCTTATGGTTTGGCGGCAGGAATGTCAATGCAAGGTGGAGTTGATCCAGCTTTAATAGAATCATCAATGAGCCGGATGGGTAATCTAAAAGGGCAATGTCTAAAAGCGATGGCATTGCAAATGCTGCCTCTATTTGGCTAGTGATGAATCAAGTTATGTGAGTGGGCAAAATCTTGTAGTGGATGGAGGATTCGACGTGGTAAATCCTACAATTATGAAGGCATATGGTCTTATCAAGTAATCAATTGGAGCACGATGGAAGATCGCGGTACTCTGCTGCATTCATGTAATAATGCATTCATTTTGGAAATTATTTCATTAATTTGCTTCCAATTATCATATTTGAAACCACATATGCAATATTTCAATTTACGGCAATCCATTACTAATTCGACTAGTTTGGTGTACTATTACGAAAAGAGTCGAGAATGAGAATAATTGAAGTTAGTATATTCGGTTTTTATTTTATTTTTTCTATAAATTCAATACAAGATTGAAGGAAATAATCACGAGCCAAACCTTTTTTTAACAATCTTCTTGGTCGAGTACTGAGCTATGTCTTTATCTCCCTATGTTGTGGTCGAGTCTTATTTTTTGCGATACTATTTTCGTTAATGATTTCATGGCTAATTTGTTCTCCTCAAGTTTGTCAGCTTTTCTAGGCCCAAAAAATTTGCACGTAGATTTGTTTAGCATCATTAATTTGGATGCATGAAGCTCCTCATATTAGGAGATAATTTTCCTTCTAATTTATTCTTTTATAGTTTGCTTTTGATTTTTATTATTTATCTTTCTAAGCTCATTTGTTTTTTTTTTGGATTTGGACGTTTTAATTTTTGTCTGTTTCCATTTATATTTATTATTTGATGATCTATATTATAGGCAAGAGTTTACTCTAACAACTCCCTTATGGTGGTGTTAGGAAAAAAAAAGAAAAAAAAAAGCTGTTGTATTCAGCCCTACTATAGCGGGAGTAAATGTGAAAATTATTTTTCCAACCTTTTTTAAAAGTTTGGCAACTCGATTTTCTCCCCAAGGATTTTAGATTTTAGTATTTTACTGAGCTAAATTAACTAGGGCTTGGTACTTTTTAAAAATTAAAAATACACTTTAACGACAAATTTCTAAATTATAATATGAGTAATCAAAGCAAGTAATAGTATATTTCTACGAAAATATATATAATTGAAAGAGATATATAATTAATAGCAAAATTAAATAGAATATCATTTGTTTGGGTAAATATCAGACAGGCCCCTCGAAGCCCTTCCAGGTGTATTGGGTAAATATCAGACAGGCCCCTCGAACCCCTTCCAGCTCGAGCAAGAGACCTCGAGGACGACCTAGCCAGAGCGACCCTCGGGTCAAAGGCTGGTCAAGGTCGAGAGCTAAGCACTCCTTGCTCGCTCGAGGTCGTCCCTCAGGTCAAAGCTGGTCAAGGTCGAGAGCTAAGCACTCCTTGCCTGCTCGAGGTCGTCCCTCAGGTCAAAGCTGGTCAAGGTCGAGAGCTAAGCACTCCTTGCCTGCTCGAGGTCGTCCCTCGGGTCAAAGGCGGTTAAGGTCGAGGCCAGAGCACATCTCTCACCTTCGCAGAGTTCACGAGCACAGTTGGGCAAAGCCAGGCCAGAGGCAGCCGGCCCGTTTTCTCGGAATCTCGGCACACCTTTTGATGTCGACCGGGGTCCCACATGGTGGAGTGGTGATCTCTGTTGTCGGTGGTCGGCACGTGCCTCCAGGCGTCATCATTCCTGCGCACTTGCCGACATGGTGATCAGCCACGTGAATCGGGTTAAGGGGACGACTGGCTCATCCCAGGGAATATTCCGCGAACCCGTGTGTCGGAAGGACCCGAGATACCACTAAGCGTGGGAGTGGACAGCCTGGAAAGGAAAAGAGCGGGAAAAATGAAGTATAAAAGGAAACGAAAGGCAACGTGACAAGGGTTGGATTTTTTGATACACAAAGGGGTTGAAGAATTTGATTCTCAAAGGTTGGCATTTCTAATTCACAAAGGGGTTGGAAGAATTGAACCCGAAAGAGAGGTTGGAACTTCTGATTCAGAAAGGATCTGTAACTTGATACAGGTTCTTCCTTTTCAAATCTCTCTCATTTGATTCTCTGAAAAAACACCATACATATCCAAAAAGGGGGGGCGAAATAATACCCTTTCATCTTTCCGGTCTCTCTCGCTAAGGAGATACCAAAAAAGAAACCCGATTCTTGACTTGAGCGTTGGAGGGTTTCGCCGGGACACGCCCGGCGACCCACGACCGGTTTTACGTGAGTGCAGGTCAGGAGATCACCGTTATGAAGAAGACAGCGGAACAGGACGAAGGGGGCAATCCTGCTCGAGCTTATCGCGAGCAGAAAGATCGAGGTACTGTTTGAAACTGCGAGCAGAAGGTTCAGACATTCTTGCTCGAGTTGTGTGGAGGCACTGTTGGAAGATTCGAAGCACTGTTGAGGCACGTGGAAAAAACTGCATCAACATCATTGCGTTGGAAGCAAGCAAGCAACTTCCCAAACCACGTGCGTATCATTAAAACATTGAATCTCTATATTTCTATATCGCTTTATCCTATCTTATCGACAATTAGTCAAGTCAATTTATCGTTTAGTTCCATGATTCAACCTTCAATCAATTTAATGTGTGTGCTTTAGTCTTGTACGAAATTTCCGGAAATTTCGCTACTTGAGCAACGGTCTTATTCATCCGCCAATTGCAAAGTCCTGACAAGGAGAAAACTAATTGAAGCTAGTACATTCAGTATTCTTTTTTTATAAATTCAATACAAGAGTGAAGGAAAATAATCACAAGCCAAACCTTTTATTTTAACAATCTTAATCGAGTTTCAGGTTTTTGAGGTAAATTTTTTATACAAACTGGCAAGTATTGCTGCGAAGCACCTTGCGAAAGGTGTCAACCAAACATTCGGTAAGAATTTACTTGAGCTTTGTTTAATTTTATCCCTTGTTGTTTGTCTATCTATTGCGCTACTATATATCCGAAGAATCGGGAATGGTTTTCAAATGTTTGTCCCTCAAAATAGAGAATAATATATTGCCAACATTGTCATCCTATTATAGGTTACATGGCGAGTGGCAATCATTACTTGCGCAGCAAGCGGGATTGGAGCGTCCGCGGCTCAGCTTTTCCACAAAAATGGAGCCAAAGTTGTCATAGCCGATGTGCAAGATAATCTTGGCGAGGCCCTAGCCGATGTGCAAGATAATCTTGGCGAGGCCCTAGCCGATGAGCTAGGCAGCCCGGACGTTTGCTACATCCATTGATATGTATCAAATGAAGATGAAGTCATCAATCTTGTTGATACCACCGTTGCTAAATTCGGAAAGCTCGACATCGTGGTCAATAGCGGATGCAATCTTGAGTATCGTAGTTTCGTGAGCATTTTGGACACTCCAAAGTCCGATCTAGAACGTGTACTAGCTGTGAACACAATTGGTGGTTTCTTAGTAGCCAAGCATGCTGCAAGAGTCATGGTGCCACGCCGCGGAGGTTGCATATTGTATACAACGGGCACGGCCACTAATGCTTGTGCGGAAACTGAACGTTTGTGCAATATTCCAGCTAGTTAAGGAGCTTCAAAGTTTGGGATCGCGGGACTTGCCATGAGCTTAGCGGCAGAGCTTGGACAGTATGGAATAAGGGTAGATTGCATATCGCCTACTTATGGCTTGGCAGTGACCGAAGCGATAGCATCAATAGCAAACGCTGCGTTTTACAATATGGCTACCGATGATGATACAAGTTATGTGGGTGGGCAAAATCTTGTTGTCAATGGAAGTTTCAGATAGCGTTGTGAATCCTAGAAAGCTTTCAATCTACGAAAAAGATTTCTCAGTTTTTTAGCTTCATTTTTCCCATATGTCAATTCAAAATTATGTGGGAATTGTATGATATAATTTTTTAACCCAATCTTTTTTTTTTTTTTTGGGTGGTTTAAGTATAATTATCAGTTTGGTAAATTGTGTAATTATAAAATTGTGTAATTTTTTTTAAAAAAATCTTTATAATTGTGTAATTATAAAATTGTGTAATTTTATATTGAAATCCCAATTTTTATATTTATTGCTCTCCCTGAACGAAAATTACAAAAAAATGACAGAAAAAACCATACAATCTTAATTTAATATCTTCAAAAATAAATTAATTAAATTGTAAATATATTTTTTCATAATAAAATTTTTATTACTAAATAATTTATTTTTCATTGTTTGATTATTTGGAATTATTTAATTAAAGATAGTAGCGTTTATGACTTTCAAGTGTAAAGAAATTTTATTTTGGTTAATTTTTCGTCACTAAAAAAACTTGGTTTCATGAGAATAATAAAGGCGTGTGAATGATAAAGATTATAATGGTGTCTTTACTTCTCATTGAGGAATTGGAATTATTAATAATGTTTATTTCATAAAATAAAAATAAAAATAAGAATCGGAATCGTGAGACCAAATAAAACATTAGAAATTAATTTTTTATTTCTTGGACTTTTTATTCTACCCGAATGAATTGTCTTAATTTCCACAATACTCTCAATCAAAATTTTTCATTTTTTTCATTTTAGTCCATATAAAACTATGAAAATTTCTATAAATTTTGTATTATTTATAAATAAGTCATTTAATAATAATTATTATTATTATTATCATTAATTTTATTATTATTATTGTTATTAATTTCATTATTATTATTATTATTATTATTATTATTATTATCAAAATTAATTAATTTTTATTTTTTTAATTGTTATTATTATTGTCACTAATGTCAATATTATTAGTATTAATATTATTAAACCTTATTATTATTATTATTATAAAAATTGTTTAATTTTATTATTTTAATTATTATTACTATTATCATTAATGTCATTATTATTATTATTATTAATTTCATTATTATTATAACCAAAATTAATTAATTTTATTTTTAATTGTTATTATTATTGTCAATATTATTAGTATTAATATCATTAAACTTCATTATTATTTAATTATTATTATTATAAAAATTGTTTAATTTTATTATTTTAATTACCATTACTATTATCATTAATGTCATTATTATTATTATTATTTAATTATTTTTATTGTTATTAATTTCATTATTATTATAAAAAAAATTAATTAATTTTATTTTTTAATTGTTATTATTGTCATTAATGTCAATATTATCTGTATTAACATTATTAAACTTTATTATCATTTAATTATTATTTATTATTATTATTATTGTCATTAATTTCATTATTACTATTATTATTATCAAAATTTGTTAATTTTACTATTTCTATCATTAATGTCAATGTTATTAATATTAGTATTATTATGATTTATTCATTATTATTATTGTTGTTGTTATTATTATTATTACTAATGATAAAATTATTATAATCAATTACTATATTAATGTTAATAATATTTATGACAATAATTAATTAAGAACTTTTTAGTAATTTAAAATAAAATAACTCATTTTAGATTCCGATTCCAAAGTAAAGTAAACATATTAATAACAATCTAGCTCATTTCGATTCCGATTCCGATTCCTACAGTTTAAGTAAATAACTTATTATGATTTCTATTTTTCGTTCTCATTTCAACTCATTCTCATTCATACCAATTTCGATTTCAGCTCATTCTAATTCCAATTTTATAAATGCACTATAAAATGTATTAAAACACTAGTAGTATTAGAAGGGTCATGCTACCGGTATTACATAACAACATAAGGTAGAGCCGTTTAAAATTGGGTGCCTGGAGTGCAGCCCTTATTAGAAACCACTAGTACCCCACTTTTTCCTTGACTATAAATTATTTACAAAATACTGAAACACGATGTAACATACTCAGCTGTCTTTTGATAGATTCTATATGCTATTTTGATTCTCACCTTCAAACCTATATTATGTCAAAATATCATTTCTTTTTGGAAAGAAAGGAAACAAAATTTGAACTCTAGATGAATTTTCAGTTTTAATTCGATCAAATATCAATAACATGGATAATCAAGCTGCAGGTTTTGAAGGGAATGTAAAAAAGACTGTATAGTTTGTGTGATCTGGATTTATTGTTGGTATTGTTAAGAAAAAGAAAATAGTAAGCAAATCAATTTTAGGCATACAATGGCTAATGGGCTCGTAATCCAATGATGCCCATATTTTAAGGTTATGAATTCCATTTTAACATGGTTGGGATTTTACTTCTTTCTCAATTTTAAAATTGGATAGAGTTGAGCTTCGTTCTCACTAATGTGTGGCTAAATGGATTAGATTTCTTTCAGATTTTACGAGAGTAAAAATTTAGGGTATGACTTAAAAGATTTTTTATTGCAAAATATGAGTACTGTTGATGCAATTTTTCCCGCGTGCCTCAACAGTGCCTCGAACATTCAAACAGTGCCTCCAAACAGCTCGAGCAGAACTGTCCGAACCTTCTGCTCGCGGATTCAAACAGTGCCTCGATCCTTCTGCTCGCGATAAGCTCGATCTCGAGCAGGATTACCCCCTTCATCCTATTTCGCTGTCTTCTTCAGAATATAGATCTCCCGGTCCTGTACTCACAGAAAACAGGGTCAGGGGTCGCCGGACGTGTTCCGGCGAAAACCCTCCGACGCTCAAGTCAGTAATCGGGTTGTTCTTTTTGGTATCTCCCTTAGTGAGGGAGACCGGAAAGATGAAAGGGATATTATTTCGCCCTCCCTTTTTTAATAGAAATGATTTTTTTCTGGAAATCAAAATAAGAGAAGTCAGAATCGGAAGAACCTGTGAATGAATTTTTCCAACCCTTTGTGAATTAGAAATGCCAACCCCTGTAACGTTCTCCTGCGTTTCCTTTTATACTCCATTTTTCCTGCTCTTTCCATTTCCAGGCTGTCCACTCCCACGTTAGTGGTATCTGGGTCCCTCTGACAGCCGGGATTGGCAGAATATTCCCTAGGGATAAGCGGCTGTCCCCTTAACCCGATTCACGTGGTCAGATCACCATGTCGGGCAAGTGCACTAGGAATGATGACGCCTTGGAGGCATGTGCCGGCCATCGGCAACAGTATCACCACCATATCATGTGGGACCCTGGTCAGACATTAAAAGGTGTGCCGGGATTCTGAGGAAACGGGTTAGGTCTTGTCCAGCTATGCTCGTGAACGTAATCTCTGCGAGCAGGAAAGGTGTGCTCGGGGACCCGTTCTTTGCGAGCAGGAAGGGAGTGCTCGGTTCTCGATCTTGACCAGCTTTGACTTGGGACGACCTCGAGCTAGGCTGTCCTTGGGGTGTCTTACTCGAGCTGGAAGGGCTTCGAGGGGCCTGTCCGATATTACCCAAACAAGTACATTGAAATATATTCACTTATTTATACCGTAAGACTTAGGATATATTTAAAATTGAAGTGCTGCAGCTTAAAAGCTAAAGCTGCTGTGAAAAAAAAAAATATAATTATAAAATAAAAATTAATAATATGTAGTAAATATAAAATTTAAATAATAATTTTTATAAAATTATTAAAAATATAATAAATTTTACATTATATAAGTAAAAATTTATATTATCATAATATTTAAGTTATCACAGATAATATTTACTAAATATTTTAATACTATAATTTATAAAATACTTTACTGCTATAACTTAAAAACAAAGTATAACTGTACCACCATAATCGTAACCATATCTTACCAACCATATCTTAGCTGACCGCAATAATCGCAACGCGAGTGAAATATTATATCAATCTCGTGGCAAGTAAGCAAAAATAACCTGTCCATCTAAAGATCTGTGCGAAAAATTTAATTATATTTTATTCGTATCGGCTGATTTGAATCAATTGAAAGCAAAAGCAAATTGAGAAATGTGATTTGAGCCTATGAGGCATGCTGCATTTATGGTACAAGGCAAAAGTCGGTGGAATCTTAGAAAGATTGATGAAGGAATTATTCACCTTTAAGGGGGCCGCTCAATTTGACCTGAGTATTTTAAAATTCGGATCCAGATTTCTAATTCATTTCTCTCTGATTCTATAAATCCATTCAAGAACGAGGGAGAAGGCAGCCCTTACCCCAGCTTTGACGTTACTCTCTCTAACTTCACCCTTGAATTTAACATTTTTGACGAAAAGATGGACGGTGTACTCTCCGCGGCACCCTCTAGAAGGTAACTAATCAGGACTCCTTAGTCCTTAACAATTTATGGCCTAAGACCTCAAATATTCCTGAGAGAAATTAATCTAGGTCTCTGGTTCTTAATAATAATTTGGTCATGTTAATTGACATTCAATTTCAGGTTAGAAGGCAAGGTGGCAATAATCACCGGTGGGGCAAGTGGAATTGGAGCAACGACGGTTCAACTTTTCCATGAAAATGGAGCCAAAGTTGTTATAGCGGATGTCCAAGATAGCCTCGGCCAAGCCCTTGCTGATGAGCTAGGAGATGGTGTTTGTTACATCCATTGCAATGTATCAAACGAAGATGAGATCACCAATCTTGTTGACACAACAGTGGCTAAATATGGAAAGCTCGATATCATGTACAACAATGCAGGCATCCTTGACCGTAGTTTCGGGAGCATTGTGGACACTCCAAAGTCTGATCTAGAACGCGTACTGGCTGTTAACACAATTGGTGCTTTCTTAGGAGCCAAACATGCTGCAAGAGTCATGGTGCCACAGCACAGAGGTTGCATACTGTTTACCGCTAGTGCTTGTACAGAAACTGTAGGGCTTGGCTCCCCTGCTTATGTAGTGTCCAAATACGGGATTGTAGGACTAGTAAAGTGCTTGGCAGTTGAGCTTGGACAGCATGGAATTAGAGTAAACTGTATCTCGCCATATGGCGTGGTGACTCGAATCTCGGATCATTTTGACCGAGTGGATCCAACAATGATGGAAGCACAATTGAGCGAGATGGGCAATTTAAAAGGGCAGGTTCTGAAAACTGAGGGCATTGCCAATGCTGCTATCTACCTGGCTAGTGATGAAGCAAATTATGTGAGTGGGATTAACCTTGTGGTGGATGGAGGATATAGCGTTGTCAATCCCACCATTATGAATACATTCAATGATACCAAGTAATTGTTGTCTAAACTTTGCAGCCGATTGAGTTGCTTCTTAGGCACTCATATGTATGTTGAGCTTTTTTTGTTGTGCATTTGTGACCGATGTAGCTTCGCTTTGTAATTTTTATCAATTTGAACCAGGGTTAATAAAGTTGAAAAAAAAAAAAAAAAAATAATTATTATTATGATTTGCATGGTGATGGAATTGAAGATGCAGTACTCACCACATTTAATAAACACATTATTATGTAATTTTTTTGAATTATTCATAAAGACTACAAGTCAACTCAACCGTATTGTTAATGCACTTATTAAGCACAACAAGAAACAGAACAAGGCTTACGCCACTCACATAATCTGCTTCATCACTATCCAAATAAAGAGCAGATTTTGCAACACCATCAGCTTTCAGAACTTGTCCTTTTGAATTACCCATGGCACCAATTTGTGCTTCTACAATTTCCGGATCCATTCCTTCTACAATTTTTCAATGAAGTTGACTATTTCAAATCTGATATCCTCTATGTCTGTATGTGTGGCGCGATGTTCATTCAGTGATGGGTGATTTTCGACAATATCTAAAACAATTTATTCAATTGACATGATGGGGCCACAGTTACCTCATTTATGATGAGTTAATGGATATAAATATTTTGGATTTAAATTCGGTGTTAGCTGACGTTTTTATTATTTTTTAAAAAATATAAGTTATTACATAAAAATATAAAATTAATCGAATCTTAATTCTATATTATTATACATTTACATGTACTATAAAATTATAAAAAATTAAGTATGTGTCAACTCAACACTAAATTTAAATTTAAATTTTAAGAAATTATCGCTCTTATATTATTAATTATTGGATTTATTTATTTTGTGTCATACTCTTTTATCTAAGTTACACTTGTATATCATGATAGTTTGGTTTTATTATCTTTTAATTTCTAACGAGAGTTTGTATGTTTTAAAAATGAAAAACTTATCAAAACTGTCTCAATTTTTTTTCATCAAAATATATATTATTTTTCTCTCATATTTCATAATCCATTGATACCTTTCTATCATTAAAAAAAAAAAGATTAACTTTATTATTTCACTTATGTACATTTTATTAATCCCTCTTGTGTTTCATACATCAAGATAAAATAGTAAAAAGAGACTTTAAAAAATTAAAACTTAATATTTTCTTTTAGGAGTGTTTTTTTTAATGGATTTTGAAATATGAAGGAAGTAATGATTAACTTATTAAAACGTCATTGAAATTTGACTATTTATCATTTGAGTAGGTTCAAAGAATACAGTTTTAGATATATTTTTGTTTTTTATTTTTATTTTTGCCATTAGATTAAATCTTATTTAAGGATTCACATTAAAAGTGATTAATTATTATAAGTTTACTATGATAATAAATTATTTACCTACTCTTCTTAATTTCTTTTAACTAAGGTGTTCCACCTTTTATCTCTTTGCTCTCTAATGTAAGAAGAATAAAAAGACTTAAGAATAGAAACTTCAATCTCAAATTAATTTACAGTTGATATGTGTTCAGAATTCATTTTCAAATTGATTTGCAATGAATCTTTTTTTTTTTTTTTCTTTTGTTGACTCGAACAAATCTTTCTCGAATTTCCTGAGTTCAAATCGTGCCGTATATTATTGCCTCAGTTTCCATTTAATGAATTTCAAATGATTTTGCGCCAAGAAATATAATTTATGAATAAAGGAATAAACTGAAGTGGCTAGAATAATATTTTCTGTAATTTTTTTTTTTGTTAAGTCCGTTATTTATAGAGTTGATATTTTATAGTAAATTTAGTTAAATTGAAATGTTATTTATTGTGTATATTGTAATATGAATTAATTTCTTAATTTCTTAATTTAATGTCATTCTAATTTATTAGAAATATTTATTTCCTCATTTAATTTAATGTCTAATTTAAGAAGTTTATTAATAGTAAGATTCTATAATCGACATATAAAATTTATTTAGAGCAACAAGTCAATTCAAACTGATTATTAAATACTCTAAATTTTTTTAGGAAACAAGTAAGGTAAGAATATAAGATTTATTCATATTATGATTCATATGAATTATAAGAAGGAAAAAACTCTTATTTGAAAAAAATTCAATTTATTTATGACATGTGATTTTGTGAAACCTTAGTGCTTATATAAAGAGAGATATTTCACAATTAAAAGGTGCACGAAGCATAAAGTAAAGAAGCAAGATTCGTCCTCCTTCTTAGACTAAATTTGCCACATGATATTATGTTGATTTGTCTTCATCATTCGAGTCTTGTAATGAGATTAATTATTTCTACAGAGAGTCTATGTGGATCTTTGATAACTAGACATTGGATAAATTGAAGGATTACTATTAATCACTTTACGAAGTGCCTTGAAGATTATAGATCGAGAGGGGTAACAATTATTCAAGAGAAGCAAATTTAATTTATGGTTGAGTAAGCTGTGCGGTGATAAACAATAAGTGAGAGTCTTAAGTTGATAAATTCATAGGTTGGAATATCTTAACTTAATGAATCGTCTGGGTGTGACCTCGTGGATGCAAGATTAATTAATCCGAGCCACGAAAAAATCTCTATATCATTTAATTTTTGCAAATTGTGTTTTAAAACATTAATATTTTAGATATGGATAAACAGTACTCATGAACAGTAACTATGAATTGTTTGATTTGAGAATAGTACTCATGAATAGTAATGGTGAACAATTTTTTCAAAAAATTAATTTTGGTTAATTAATTTTGTGTTTTAATATAATTAGATTTTTACAATTAGAGATATTGCCTACATCTATTTATAATATATCTAATTTCCTTTGACTTTTTACATAATTTTTTGAATTTAATAGTTAACCGACTTGTAGAATGAATTAACTACGCAGCTATGATTAAAAAGACTGTAGATAATCATGAATAGAGAACATGTCTGCTAAAGATAATTTATATAGATTATGACGTTGGAAAAATATGCTCTTTAAAGCATATTTATATATTTATTGTAATAAATATATTTCTAATTAATAAATAAATGAGGCATTTTATTTATATATCTTTATTTGTATTAATATTTAGAGTAAAGTCTATTTAATCATATTATATGTATTTATGCGATCACCATGTGAATTCGCAAAAGACATAAATACAAGTTATCTTATGATTAAACAAATTAAGTTCGCAGTTGATAAATAAAGTTGGGCACTTTATTTAGGTATAGACTGTAATAAATTTATTGAGTGATTTATCTTAATCATGTAATATGACTACATTGAACTGGATCACATTTAAGATTTAATTAATCTATTAATAACTGTAAGACTTATTAAATTTCATAGGCATTGATTTACTGTAATCTTAATTTTGAGTTAGTTATAATTTATTGATTATAATTATTATTTCATTTAAGTTACCAATGGGTACGGCATACATTTGTAGTCAAGATTACCCGATATCTTAGTGAGAACAATTATAAGTATTGAAATTATAAATTAACAATACAGAATTTGTACGACACATCTCTTGATGGGTTTTCAGTACTTGATCATAGAATTCTCTTATTAGAGTGTATCAACATAAATAAGTATGTTGAAATGATCATTAGAGAAAACTAGTAAGTATCAATGAACAGTATGTAATTAAATTGATTGGACAGTTGAGATATCAATTTAAATTAACGATGTGATACAAAGGATTATGCAGTAAAGAAATCAATGTGGCTTGGGCGAATTATATTCAACCATACAATTATGGAGGTCAATTTCAATCTTATAGTGGAGTAGAATTTGAATTAAATAATTATATTTATTCAATAACAAATTTAATTATTGTAGCCATTATTGTATGTTCCCAAATGATTCTCGAGTTAGCTCTTTAATTGACAACACCATCACTGGACCAAAAAGCAATAAAACTGGGGTATTAGGTGAAAATCATAATTATAATATTTGTTAAGACCTAGTATGTTATATACAAGTGTAAAAAGAGGTTTGTGATATTTTACAAGGTGGTATTATAATAGGGGTATTATTCTCTTAAATCAAGGGAGAAGAGAATTTCAGGACTTTTGAAAAAAATATAAAAGACATTTAAGAGAAGCCAGTTGTTATTGAGAGTGGTGAAACAGACGCCCACACGTTCAGTGTTGATCAATCTTGAGTCATAACCTGGAAGATCGTTTGGAGACGGATCTACAACTCTCAATTTTTTATCTTTTCAAAACATAAAGGTACGAATTTATAGATTATGTAATTCTTATATGTTGTACGAGATCGGTTCTAAAAAGTTTTAATTAAAAAATTAAAAAAAACCTAATTTTATTCCTACGTATGATTCATCTCATAATCTATATTTTGAATAAGCTCAATTCAATTAACCTGTTACATATGACTCCAAGACGCAGCCTCCTCACAATCGGACGTAGGTTCCACTTAAGGTCTACGACCTATTACTATTCATAAAAGCATGTGAAAGGTAGCCCCTCCTCCAAGTCATATTACTCGATTTGACAGGGTAAGTGAGATCGCTTTTCTTATGGACACCGGAGAGCGGGGGACAGCGAAATCGCCAACGTGGTCAACATTCCACTTTGCACATTTGACAACTTCATACGGTGCAAAGACATAAAAAATCAGAGCCAGTGTTTGCATGCATTATTAGTTTTTGTTTAGGAATTCATCGACAATTTTTCGGGTAAACAAATATTTGATAACAATTTTTTTTTCCCCAATTTCAGTATTTCGTCAACATAACAGTATATATATATATAAGTCAGAAGTAATAATTTGAACTTATTAATTTTTTTCTCTGCACTTTATTTTTAATTAAAAATTTTATTATCTAAATAACTTTTAAAAATTACTTAATTAATATTTATTTTCTTTCTCTTCTCAATTTCACAAATTTTTGTTAATTTATTTAGATATATTCTTTTAATTATAAACAATTAATATCACTAATTAAAAAGGACAAAACTACTATTTAAATGAACATCAATAAATTTTTAATAATTATGAAATTTAATAAATGTCAAGAATTTAATTTTTTTCCCAACAAAAGCTAACGAATATCAAGAAAAAAAATCTTATATATAGAAAATGCGAAATATCAATCATTATATACTAAGAAATGTCAAAATATAAAATTTAAAAAATAGTAAAATTGATCTGTTTAGTTTATATAATGTGCAAATATAAAAAATATATAATTGTAAGGTAAATAAATAAAGTAATTAGTGAATAATAATTTTGAGATTTTTTAAATTTTAAATTTTAATAATAAATTTCATTTTTTAAAAATAAATATAATAAAAAATTTAATAAGTTTAAATAACATCACCTTATAAGTCAGACTAATAATAAATTGACCTATGTTACATCTCGAATTTACTAATCATACAAGAATGACAATAAAAGATAAGTACAATAAACAACATTTATTATTAAGAGTGGGCTGTGTTACTTAACACCCACTCATATGAATAATACCCAGTGGACCGTGTTACTTTACACCCACTCACATAAATAATACCCGAGTTATGGATCCCATTTGAGATCTACAATCGATTGTGAGTGAGCGTAAGGTAGATATATTGTAACATAGACAAATCCACGTTACTAAGAGCTTTAATAAGATGATTAGGACTTAAAATCTTCATCTTTTAAGGAATCACAATCCTCCATCCACCGCAAGGTTGTGCCCACTCACGTAACTTTATTTGCACGTTGTTGTCCAAGCTCGGCCGCCATGCTTTTTACTAGTGTCATATAACCTAACTTTTAAGTTATTGAATTTATCTTTATATATATAAAGATAAAGAACAAATTATCAATCTACCTCTTATTTTCTTTTTTTTTTTTAATAAAAATAAAAATAAATTAAAATTTATAATAACTTAAAAATATTTTAAAGATTTTCATTTCACGAAATAGATAATAAATTTACCCTATTTGGAAACTGTACAAAAAGGATCCAAGAATGAAAAAATCATCTACGGAGCTCTAATCCAAATGGGATAAATTTTCAATAATTTTTGTAAAATGAAAAAAAAAATAATTTCAAAATTTTTAATAAAATGGGGATTGATTTTGTACTCCTCATTCCACCCTCACCTCATCCCAATTTCTATTATATGTAAATATTTTTAATTTTCATTTAAGAATTTTTATTTTATTAATTATAATGTTGGTTAGTAAATTTTTATTTTATTTTTACCTAATATAAATAAACTATAACTAAAAGAAATTTATAATATAATTTTAAAATATTGTTATGTTTTCTTTTATCTATTAAGATGATGTTTTCTTTAAATATTTTATAGTTTTGATATTATTTTAATATATTATTTCAAGTTTTTAAATTATTAAGTAATGAAATGAGAAATAGGGTAAAATTTTTAATGGGACAGGGAGTGGGTAGCCCAACCCAACCTTATTGCCATATCCTGCAATTTCTTCATAAGCACTGGCTATAAACAATATGCAACCTTTGTCCTGTGGCATCATGACCCTTGCAGCATGTTTGGCTCCCAGTCTTCCACAGCTACGGTCAAGGACGCTCGCACTGTTGGTCAACCTTTCCAGATTTAGCCACGTCAGCGTCGACAAACTGATGATTTCATCTTCATTTGTTGTTAAATCACAATGGATGTAACAAACACCTTTCCCTAGAGGCAAAGGCTTAACTCAAATATCCCGGCATTGTTGTACATTATATCAAGCTTTCCGTGTTTAGCCACGGCAGTGTCAACAAGATTGGTGATTTCATCTTCATTTGTTACATCACAATGGATGTAAAAAACATCTTCCCCTAGCTTACACGCAAGGGCTTGCCCAAGATTATCTTGGACATCGACTATGACAACTTTGGCTCCATCTTCATGGAAAAGTGTGGCCGCCGTTGCTCCAATCCCACTTGCCCCTCCAGTGATGATTGCCACCTTGCCTTCTAGCCTAAGATTGGACGAAAATGGAAAATTGTTATTCAGAGTCACTCTGGTAAACGCCCACCCCTAAACTGCTAATTAAGACAGCTCTTTTGATCCATAGCACCTTCCCTTCATATATAAATTTTCATACAACTCTGATTGAACAAAGTAATTTTGTCTAGCATAGCGCGATTGGGTCGAAGCACTTTTTATGTAGCACTATATGCCGGCAGCCTGATGGGTATTTTTGAGAGAATAAATGGTTATGAAGCAAAATTTGGTACTGTACCTTAAACAAATTGATTTTCAAATATTCATGTTTAGAAGGGTAGCTTTGGGTTGTTTTCGTAAATCAATACAAAATCAGATTATTTAAGAGTCATTTTCAAAATGAATTTACTAAAGACTTTTTGATTGTCAAATTGCTAAACAAGTGATTATCAAGCTTTCCGTGTTTAGCCACGGCAGTGTCAACAAGATTGGTGATTTCGGGTATGTTTGGGATTGAGGTTGGGCAGCTGTAGATTTTAAGCTACAGTATTAAAGTGTTTGGTAAACACTAGCTGCTGTAGCTTTTAAGCTATATTAGCTATGTTAATATGATTTTTCACTTGTATAATGTAAAATCTATTATGTTTTTAATAATTTTGTTAAAATTAATATTTAAAAATTATATTTATCACATATTATTAACTTTTATGTTATAATTACAGTTTTTCATTAAGCACTGTAGCTTTAAAAGCTTACAAAGACCTCAATCTCAAACATACCTTTTATCTTCATTTGTTACATTACAATGGATGTAAAAAATGATGTGATATTCATTAATTAATTAATAAAATTAAAATTAATTAATTAATAAATTTTATATTATTTAAAATAAAAAATTTAAGATATATATAATTACTTATACATATTCAAAAGAGTTCAAATATGTTATTAATGGCAGGCCTTTTTGCACCCGAGCAATGGCAGTCGCTTTCATGGGCAGAGCATAAACACGAGTCAAACAAAGCCAGCCATATGTAATGTCGCATGACCCACCTGATAAAGGTAATATTCCACAAACATACTCAGCAACTGTTTCGGCATTTTAGTTCAAATCGCAAAAACAACAATGAAGATTATTAAGATTTAAGAGCACTGATATTTGGACAAAAAAATTAGATAAGATGGCTATAAAAATAACTGTAAACCTAATTGGGTTTATTCAATTGAGTTATAATAAAATAATCCTGATCCTATTTTAAACTGTCGCCATCTTATCGCTCTTCGTCCATTTATCATTTTTCAATTGCAAAATTTCCCCTGAGATTTTAAAAAATTAATTAGTACGTTCATAGTTTTCTATAAATACCGCATAAAGAGTCAAGGAATTACCCCATAAGCCATACCTAATTTCTTGTATCTAACCCTTTCTCTGCTTAACCAGTGTCTGGTTTTTGAAGAAAAGATGAACGGCCCTTCCTCTGCAGCCCCTTCAAAAGGTAGTTGGCTAACACTTCCAGGATTTTGTACCCTTTAAAATATACTAAAACAGCATTTGTGTTCGTTTTATTTTTTGTTTTTGCTCTCAAGAAATGTTTGTCACTCAGTCTTTAATAACATTTTGCAATTGTAATATTCCAATTTTAGGTTAGAAGGCAAAGTGGCAATCATCACCGGAGGAGCAAGCGGCATCGGAGCAAAGGCGGTTGAACTCTTCCATGAAAATGGCGCGAAAGTTGTTATTGCCGATGTCCAGGATAAGCTTGGCGAAGACCTTGCTGATAAGCTAGGCCAAGATGTTTGCTACATCCATTGTGATATATCAAATGAAGATGAAGTCATCAACCTTGTTGATACCGCCCTTTCTAAATTTGGAAGGCTCGATATCATGTACAACAATGCAGGCATTCTTGACCGTAGCTTTGGGAGCATTTTGGACACTCCAAAGTCTGATCTAGAACGCTTAGTTAATGTAAACACAATAGGTGGTTTCTTAGGAGCTAAGCATGCTGCGAGAGTCATGGTACCACAGCAAAAAGGTTGCATATTATTTACAGCTAGTGCTTGTACAGAAATTGCAGGGCTTGGCTCCCCTGCATATACAATATCCAAATATGGGGTTTTAGGACTAGCAAAATGCTTGGCAGCAGAGCTTGGACAGTATGGAATCAGAGTAAATTGCGTCTCGCCTTATGGTTTGGCGACAGGAATGTCAATGCAAGGTGGAGTTGATCCAGCTTTAATAGAATCATCAATGAGCCAGATGGGTAATCTAAAAGGGCAATGTCTAAAAACTGATGGCATTGCAAATGCTGCCCTCTATTTGGCTAGTGATGAATCAAGTTATGTGAGTGGGCAAAATCTTGTAGTGGATGGAGGATTCAGCGTGGTAAATCTTACAATTATGAAGGCTTATGGTCTTATCAAGTAATCAATTGGAGCACGATGGAAGATGCGGTACTCTGCTGCATTCATGTAATAATGCATTCATTTTGGAAATTATTTCATTAATTTGCTTCCAATTATCATATTTGAAACCACATATGCAATATTTCAATTTCTGGCAATCCATTACTAATTCAGCTAGTTTGGTGTACTATTCTGAAAAGAGCTGAGAATGAGAATAATTGAAGTTAGTATATTCAGTTTTTATTTTATTTTTTCTATAAATTCAATACAAGATTGAAGGAAATAATCACGAGCCAAACCTTTTTTTTTAACAATCTTCTTGGTCGAGTACGAGCTATGTCTTTATCTCCCTATGTTGTGGTCAGTCTTATTTTTTGCGATACTATTTTCGTTAATGATTTCATGGCTAATTTGTTCTCCTCAAGTTTGTCAGCTTTTCTAGGCCCAAAAAATTTGCACGTAGATTTGTTTAGCATCATTAATTTGGATGCACAGAAAGCTCCTCATATTAGGAGATAATTTTCCTTCTAATTTATTCTTTTATAGTTTGCTTTTGATTTTTATTATTTATCTTTCTAAGCTCATTTGTTTTTTTTTTTTTTTGGATTTGGACGTTTTAATTTTTGCTGTTTCCATTTATATTTATTATTTGATGATCTATATTATAGGCAAGAGTTTACTCTAACAACTCCCTTATGGTGGTGTTAGGAAAAAAAAAAAAAAAAAAACTGTTGTATTCTGGCCCTACTATAAGCAGGAGTAAAAGTGAAAATTATTTTTCCAACCTTTTTTTAAAAGTTTGGCAACCCGATTTTCTCCCCAAGGATTTTAGATTTTAGTATTTTACCGACTAAATTAACCGGGCTTGGTACTTTTTAAAAATTAAAAATACACTTTAACAGCAAATTTCTAAATTATAATATGAGTAATCAAAACAGTAATAGTATATTTCTACGAAAATATATATAATTGAAAGAGATATATAATTAATAGCAAAATTAAATAGAATATCATTGCGTTGGAAGCAAGCAAGCAACTTCCCAAACCACGTGCGTATCATTAAAACATTGAATCTCTATATTTCTATATCGCTTTATCCTATCTTATCGACAATTAGTCAAGTCAATTTATCGTTTAGTTCCATGATTCAACCTTCAATCAATTTAATGTGTGTGCTTTAGTCTTGTACGAAATTTCCAGGAAATTTCGCTACTGAAAAGCAGCGGTCTTATTCATCTGCCAATTGCAAAGTCCTGACAAGGAGAAAACTAATTGAAGCTAGTACATTCAGTATTCTTTTTTTTATAAATTCAATACAAGAGTGAAGGAAAATAATCACAAGCCAAACCTTTTATTTTAACAATCTTAATCAGAGTTTCAGGTTTTTGAGGTAAATTTTTTATACAAACTGGCAGTACTGCTGCAGAAGCACCTTGCGAAAGGTGTCAACCAAACATTCGGTAAGAATTTACTTGAGCTTTGTTTAATTTTATCCCTTGTTGTTTGTCTATCTATTGCGCTACTATATATCTGAAGAATCAGGAATGGTTTTCAAATGTTTGTCCCTCAAAATAGAGAATAATATATTGCCAACATTGTCATCCTATTATAGGTTACATGGCAGAGTGGCAATCATTACTGGCGCAGCAAGCGGGATTGGAGCGTCCGCGGCTCAGCTTTTCCACAAAAATGGAGCCAAAGTTGTCATAGCCGATGTGCAAGATAATCTTGGCGAGGCCCTAGCCGATGTGCAAGATAATCTTGGCGAGGCCCTAGCCGATGAGCTAGGCAGCCCGGACGTTTGCTACATCCATTGATATGTATCAAATGAAGATGAAGTCATCAATCTTGTTGATACCACCGTTGCTAAATTCGGAAAGCTCGACATCGTGGTCAATAGCGGATGCAATCTTGAGTATCGTAGTTTCGTGAGCATTTTGGACACTCCAAAGTCCGATCTAGAACGTGTACTAGCTGTGAACACAATTGGTGGTTTCTTAGTAGCCAAGCATGCTGCAAGAGTCATGGTGCCACGCCGCGGAGGTTGCATATTGTATACAACGGGCACGGCCACTAATGCTTGTGCGGAAACTGAACGTTTGTGCAATATTCCAGCTAGTTAAGGAGCTTCAAAGTTTGGGATCGCGGGACTTGCCATGAGCTTAGCGGCAGAGCTTGGACAGTATGGAATAAGGGTAGATTGCATATCGCCTACTTATGGCTTGGCAGTGACCGAAGCGATAGCATCAATAGCAAACGCTGCGTTTTACAATATGGCTACCGATGATGATACAAGTTATGTGGGTGGGCAAAATCTTGTTGTCAATGGAAGTTTCAGATAGCGTTGTGAATCCTAGAAAGCTTTCAATCTACGAAAAAGATTTCTCAGTTTTTTAGCTTCATTTTTCCCATATGTCAATTCAAAATTATGTGGGAATTGTATGATATAATTTTTTAACCCAATCTTTTTTTTTTTTTTTTGGGTGGTTTAAGTATAATTATCAGTTTGGTAAATTGTGTAATTATAAAATTGTGTAATTTTTTTTAAAAAAATCTTTATAATTGTGTAATTATAAAATTGTGTAATTTTATATTGAAATCCCAATTTTTATATTTATTGCTCTCCCTGAACGAAAATTACAAAAAAATGACAGAAAAAACCATACAATCTTAATTTAATATCTTCAAAAATAAATTAATTAAATTGTAAATATATTTTTCATAATAAAATTTTTATTACTAAATAATTTATTTTTCATTGTTTGATTATTTGGAATTATTTAATTAAAGATAGTAGCGTTTATGACTTTCAAGTGTAAAGAAATTTTATTTTGGTTAATTTTTCGTCACTAAAAAACTTGGTTTCATGAGAATAATAAAGGCGTGTGAATGATAAAGATTATAATGGTGTCTTTACTTCTCATTGAGGAATTGGAATTATTAATAATGTTTATTTCATAAAATAAAAATAAAAATAAGAATCGGAATCGTGAGACCAAATAAAACATTAGAAATTAATTTTTCATTTCTTGGACTTTTTATTCTACCCGAATGAATTGTCTTAATTTCCACAATACTCTCAATCAAAATTTTTCATTTTTTTCATTTTAGTCCATATAAAACTATGAAAATTTCTATAAATTTTGTATTATTTATAAATAAGTCATTTAATAATAATAATAATTATTATTATTATCATTAATTTTATTATTATTATTATTGTTATTAATTTCATTATTATTATTATTATTATTATTATTATTATCAAAATTAATTAATTTTTATTTTTTTAATTGTTATTATTATTGTCACTAATGTCAATATTATTAGTATTAATATTATTAAACCTTATTATTATTATTATTATAAAATTGTTTAATTTTATTATTTTAATTATTATTACTATTATCATTAATGTCATTATTATTATTATTATTAATTTCATTATTATTATAACCAAAATTAATTAATTTTATTTTTAATTGTTATTATTATTGTCAATATTATTAGTATTAATATCATTAAACTTCATTATTATTTAATTATTATTATTATAAAAATTGTTTAATTTTATTATTTTAATTACCATTACTATTATCATTAATGTCATTATTATTATTATTATTTAATTATTTTTATTGTTATTAATTTCATTATTATTATAAAAAAAATTAATTAATTTTATTTTTAATTGTTATTATTGTCATTAATGTCAATATTATCTGTATTAACATTATTAAACTTTATTATCATTTAATTATTATTTATTATTATTATTATTATTGTCATTAATTTCATTATTACTATTATTATTATCAAAATTTGTTAATTTTACTATTTCTATCATTAATGTCAATGTTATTAATATTAGTATTATTATGATTTATTCATTATTATTATTGTTGTTGTTATTATTATTATTACTAATGATAAAATTATTATAATCAATTACTATATTAATGTTAATAATATTTATGACAATAATTAATTAAGAACTTTTTAGTAATTTAAAATAAAATAACTCATTTTAGATTCCGATTCCAAAGTAAAGTAAACATATTAATAACAATCTAGCTCATTTCGATTCCGATTCCGATTCCTACAGTTTAAGTAAATAACTTATTATGATTTCTATTTTTCGTTCTCATTTCAACTCATTCTCATTCATACCAATTTCGATTTCAGCTCATTCTAATTCCAATTTTATAAATGCACTATAAAATGTATTAAAACACTAGTAGTATTAGAAGGGTCATGCTACCGGTATTACATAACAACATAAGGTAGAGCCGTTTAAAATTGGGTGCCTGGAGTGCAGCCCTTATTAGAAACCACTAGTACCCCACTTTTTCCTTGACTATAAATTATTTACAAAATACTGAAACACGATGTAACATACTCAGCTGTCTTTTGATAGATTCTATATGCTATTTTGATTCCCACCTTCAAACCTATATTATGTCAAAATATCATTTCTTTTTGGAAAGAAAGGAAACAAAATTTGAACTCTAGATGAATTTTCAGTTTTAATTCGATCAAATATCAATAACATGGATAATCAAGCTGCAGGTTTTGAAGGGAATGTAAAAAAGACTGTATAGTTTGTGTGATCTGGATTTATTGTTGTTATTGTTAAGAAAAAGAAAATAGTAAGCAAATCAATTTTAGGCATACAATGGCTAATGGGCTCGTAATCCAATGATGCCCATATTTTAAGGTTATGAATTCCATTTTAACATGGTTGGGATTTTACTTCTTTCTCAATTTTAAAATTGGATAGAGTTGAGCTTCGTTCTCACTAATGTGTGGCTAAATGGATTAGATTTCTTTCAGATTTTACGAGAGTAAAAATTTAGGGTATGACTTAAAAGATTTTTATTGCAAAATATGAGTACTTGTTGATGCAATTTTTCCGCGTGCCTCAGCGGTCGCTCGAACATTCAAGCAGTGCCTCCAAGCGACTCGAGCGAAGCTGTCCGAACCTTCCGCTCGCGGATTCAAGCGATTGCATCGATCCTTACGCTCGCGATAAGCTCGATCTCGAGCGGGATTACCCCTTCATCCTATTCCATTGTCTTCTTGAATGGAGATCTCCGGTCCTGTACTCACGAAACAGGTCGAGGGTCGCCGGCGTGTTCCGTGAAACCCTCCGACGCTCAAGTCAGTGATCGGGTTGTTCTTTTTGGTATCTCCCTTAGTGAGGGAGACCGGAAAGATGAAAGGGATATTATTTCGCCCTCCCTTTTTTAATAGAAATGATTTTTTTCTGGAAATCAAAATAAGAGAAGTCAGAATCGGAAGAACCTGTGAATGAATTTTTCCAACCCTTTGTGAATTAGAAATGCCAACCTCTGTAACGTTCTCCTGCGTTTCCTTTTATACTCCATTTTTCCTGCTCTTTCCATTTCCAGGCTGTCTACTCCCACGTTAGTGAGTATCTGAGTCCTCCGGCGGTAGAGATTGGCGGAATATTCCCTAGGGATAAGCGGCTGTCCCCTTAACCCGATTCACGTGGTCAGATCACCATATCGGGCAAGTGCACTAGGAATGATGACGCCTTGGAGGCATGTGCCGGCCATCGGCAACAGTATCACCACCATATCATGTGGGACCCTGGTCAGACATTAAAAGGTGTGCCGGGATTCTGAGGAAACGGGTTAGGTCTTGTCCAGCTATGCTCGTGAACGTAATCTCTGCGAGCAGGAAAGGTGTGCTCGGGGACCCGTTCTTTGCGAGCAGGAAGGGAGTGCTCGGTTCTCGATCTTGACCAGCTTTGACTTGGGACGACCTCGAGCTAGGCTGTCCTTGGGGTGTCTTACTCGAGCTGGAAGGGCTTCGAGGGGCCTGTCCGATATTACCCAAACAAGTACATTGAAATATATTCACTTATTTATACCGTAAGACTTAGGATATATTTGAAATTGAAGTGCTGCAGCTTAAAAGCTAAAGCTGCTGTGAAAAAAAAAATATAATTATAAAATAAAAATTAATAATATGTAGTAAATATAAAATTTAAATAATAATTTTTATAAAATTATTAAAAATATAATAAATTTTACATTATATAAGTAAAAATTTATATTATCATAGTTTTTAAGTTATCACAGATAGTATTTACTAAATATTTTAATACTATAATTTATAAAATACTTTACTGCTATAACTTAAAAACAAACTATAACTGTACCACCATAATCGTAACCATATCTTACCAACCATATCTTAGCTGACCGCAATAATCGCAACGCGAGTGAAATATTATATCAATCTCGTGGCAAGTAAGCAAAAATAACCTGTCCATCTAAAGATCTGTGCGAAAAATTTAATTATATTTTATTCGTATCGGCTGATTTGAATCAATTGAAAGCAAAAGCAAATTGAGAAATGTGATTTGAGCCTATGAGGCATGCTGCATTTATGGTACAAGGCAAAAGTCGGTGGAATCTTAGAAAGATTGATGAAGGAATTATTCACCTTTAAGGGGGCCGCTCAATTTGACCTGAGTATTTTAAAATTCGGATCCAGATTTCTAATTCATTTCTCTCTGATTCTATAAATCCATTCAAGAACGAGGGAGAAGGCGGCCCTTACCCCAGCTTTGACGTTACTCTCTCTAACTTCACCTTTGAATTTCACATTTTTGACGAAAAGATGGACGGTGTACTCTCCGCGGCACCCTCTAGAAGGTAACTAATCAGGACTCCTTAGTCCTTAACAATTTATGGCCTAAGACCTCAAATATTCCTGAGAGAAATTAATCTAGGTCTCTGGTTCTTAATAATAATTTGGTCATGTTAATTGACATTCAATTTCAGGTTAGAAGGCAAGGTGGCAATAATCACCGGTGGGGCAAGTGGAATTGGAGCAACGACGGTTCAACTTTTCCATGAAAATGGAGCCAAAGTTGTTATAGCGGATGTCCAAGATAGCCTCGGCCAAGCCCTTGCTGATGAGCTAGGAGATGGTGTTTGTTACATCCATTGCAATGTATCAAACGAAGATGAGATCACCAATCTTGTTGACACAACAGTGGCTAAATATGGAAAGCTCGATATCATGTACAACAATGCAGGCATCCTTGACCGTAGTTTCGGGAGCATTGTGGACACTCCAAAGTCTGATCTAGAACGCGTACTGGCTGTTAACACAATTGGTGCTTTCTTAGGAGCCAAACATGCTGCAAGAGTCATGGTGCCACAGCACAGAGGTTGCATACTGTTTACCGCTAGTGCTTGTACAGAAACTGTAGGGCTTGGCTCCCCTGCTTATGTAGTGTCCAAATACGGGATTGTAGGACTAGTAAAGTGCTTGGCAGTTGAGCTTGGACAGCATGGAATTAGAGTAAACTGTATCTCGCCATATGGCGTGGTGACTCGAATCTCGGATCATTTTGACCGAGTGGATCCAACAGTGATGGAAGCACAATTGAGCGAGATGGGCAATTTAAAAGGGCAGGTTCTGAAAACTGAGGGCATTGCCAATGCTGCTATCTACCTGGCTAGTGATGAAGCAAATTATGTGAGTGGGATTAACCTTGTGGTGGATGGAGGATATAGCGTTGTCAATCCCACCATTATGAATACATTCAATGATACCAAGTAATTGTTGTCTAAACTTTGCAGCCGATTGAGTTGCTTCTTAGGCACTCATATGTATGTTGAGCTTTTTTGTTGTGCATTTGTGACCGATGTAGCTTCGCTTTGTAATTTTTATCAATTTGAACCAGGGTTAATAAAGTTGCTCAACATTAAAAAAAAATAATAATTATTATGATTTGCATGGTGATGGAATTGAAGATGCAGTACTCACCACATTTAATAAACACATTATTATGTAATTTTTTTGAATTATTCATAAAGACTACAAGTCAACTCAACCGTATTGTTAATGCACTTATTAAGCACAACAAGAAACAGAACAAGGCTTACGCCACTCACATAATCTGCTTCATCACTATCCAAATAAAGAGCAGATTTTGCAACACCATCAGCTTTCAGAACTTGTCCTTTTGAATTACCCATGGCACCAATTTGTGCTTCTACAATTTCCGGATCCATTCCTTCTACAATTTTTCAATGAAGTTGACTATTTCAAATCTGATATCCTCTATGTCTGTATGTGTGGCGCGATGTTCATTCAGTGATGGGTGATTTTCGACAATATCTAAAACAATTTATTCAATTGACATGATGGGGCCACAGTTACCTCATTTATGATGAGTTAATGGATATAAATATTTTGGATTTAAATTCGGTGTTAGCTGACGTTTTTATTATTTTTTAAAAAATATAAGTTATTACATAAAAATATAAAATTAATCAAATCTTAATTGTATATTATTATACATTTACATGTACTATAAAATTATAAAAAATTAAGTATGTGTCAACTCAACACTAAATTTAAATTTAAATTTTAAGAAATTATCGCTCTTATATTATTAATTATTGGATTTATTTATTTTGTGTCATACTCTTTTATCTAAGTTACACTTGTATATCATGATAGTTTGGTTTTATTATCTTTTAATTTCTAACGAGAGTTTGTATGTTTTAAAAATGAAAAACTTATCAAAACTGTCTCAATTTTTTTTCATCAAAATATATATTATTTTTCTCTCATATTTCATAATCCATTGATACCTTTCTATCATTAAAAAAAAAAAAAGATTAACTTTATTATTTCACTTATGTACATTTTATTAATCCCTCTTGTGTTTCATACATCAAGATAAAATAGTAAAAAGAGACTTTAAAAAATTAAAACTTAATATTTTCTTTTAGGAGTGTTTTTTTTAATGGATTTTGAAATATGAAGGAAGTAATGATTAACTTATTAAAACGTCATTGAAATTTGACTATTTATCATTTGAGTAGGTTCAAAGAATACAGTTTTAGATATATTTTTTGTTTTTTATTTTTTATTTTTTGCCATTAGATTAAATCTTATTTAAGGATTCACATTAAAAGTGATTAATTATTATAAGTTTACTATGATAATAAATTATTTACCTACTCTTCTTAATTTCTTTTAACTAAGGTGTTCCACCTTTTATCTCTTTGCTCTCTAATGTAAGAAGAATAAAAAGACTTAAGAATAGAAACTTCAATCTCAAATTAATTTACAGTTGATATGTGTTCAGAATTCATTTTCAAATTGATTTGCAATGAATCTTTTTTTTTTTTTCTTTTGTTGACTCGAACAAATCTTTCTCGAATTTCCTGAGTTCAAATCGTGCCGTATATTATTGCCTCAGTTTCCATTTAATGAATTTCAAATGATTTTGCGCCAAGAAATATAATTTATGAATAAAGGAATAAACTGAAGTGGCTAGAATAATATTTTCTGTAATTTTTTTTTTTGTTAAGTCCGTTATTTATAGAGTTGATATTTTATAGTAAATTTAGTTAAATTGAAATGTTATTTATTGTGTATATTGTAATATGAATTAATTTCTTAATTTCTTAATTTAATGTCATTCTAATTTATTAGAAATATTTATTTCCTCATTTAATTTAATGTCTAATTTAAGAAGTTTATTAATAGTAAGATTCTATAATCGACATATAAAATTTATTTAGAGCAACAAGTCAATTCAAACTGATTATTAAATACTCTAAATTTTTTTAGGAAACAAGTAAGGTAAGAATATAAGATTTATTCATATTATGATTCATATGAATTATAAGAAGAAAAAAACTCTTATTTGAAAAAATATCAATTTATTTATGACATGTGATTTTGTGAAACCTTAGTACTTATATAAAGAGAGATATTTCACAATTAAAAGGTGCACGAAGCATAAAGTAAAGAAGTAAGATTCGACCTCCTTCTTAGACTAAATTTGCCACATGATATTATGTTGATTTGTCTTCATCATTCGAGTCTTGTAATGAGATTAATTATTTCTACAGAGAGTCTATGTGGATCTTTGATAACTAGACATTGGATAAATTGAAGGATTACTATTAATCACTTTACGAAGTGCCTTGAAGATTATAGATCGAGAGGGGTAACAATTATTCAAGAGAAGCAAATTTAATTTATGGTTGAGTAAGCTGTGCGGTGATAAACAATAAGTGAGAGTCTTAAGTTGATAAATTCATAGGTTGGAATATCTTAACTTAATGAATCGTCTGGGTGTGATCTCGTGGATGCAAGATTAATTAATCCGAGCCACGAAAAAATCTCTATATCATTTAATTTTTGCAAATTGTGTTTTAAAACATTAATATTTTAGATATGGATAAACAGTACTCATGAACAGTAACTATGAATTGTTTGATTTGAGAATAGTACTCATGAATAGTAATGGTGAACAATTTTTTCAAAAAATTAATTTTGGTTAATTAATTTTGTGTTTTAATATAATTAGATTTTTACAATTAGAGATATTGCCTACATCTATTTATAATATATCTAATTTCCTTTGACTTTTTACATAATTTTTTGAATTTAATAGTTAACCGACTTGTAGAATGAATTAACTACGCAGCTATGATTAAAAAGACCATAGATAATCATGAATAGAGAACATGTCTACTAAAGATAATTTATATAGATTATGACGATGGAAAAATATGTTATTTAAAGCATATTTATATATTTATTGTAATAAATATATTTCTAATTAATAAATAAATGAGGCATTTTATTTATATATCTTTATTTGTATTAATATTTAGAGTAAAGTCTATTTAATCATATTATATGTATTTATGCGATCACCATGTGAATTCGCAAAAGATATAAATACAAGTTATCTTATGATTAAACAAATTAAGTTCGCAGTTGATAAATAAAGTTGGGCACTTTATTTAGGTATAGACTGTAATAAATTTATTGAGTGATTTATCTTAATCATGTAATATGACTACATTGAACTGGATCACATTTAAGATTTAATTAATCTATTAATAACTGTAAGACTTATTAAATTTCATAGGCATTGATTTACTGTAATCTTAATTTTGAGTTAGTTATAATTTATTGATTATAATTATTATTTCATTTAAGTTACCAATGGGTACGGCATACATTTGTAGTCAAGATTACCCGATATCTTAGTGAGAATAATTATAAGTATTGAAATTATAAATTAACAATACAGAATTTGTACGACACATCTCTTGATGAGTTTTCAGTACTTGATCATAGAATTCTCTTATTAGAGTGTATCAACATAAATAAGTATGTTGAAATGATCATTAGAGAAAACTAGTAAGTATCAATGAACAGTATGTAATTAAATTGATTGGACAGTTGAGATATCAATTTAAATTAACGATGTGGTACAAAGGATTGTGCAGTAAAGAAATCAATGTGGCTTGGGCGAATTATATTCAACCATACAATTATGGAGGTCAATTTCAATCTTATAGTGGAGTAGAATTTGAATTAAATAATTATATTTATTCAATAACAAATTTAATTATTGTAGCCATTATTGTATGTTCCCAAATGATTCTCGAGTTAGCTCTTTAATTGACAACACCATAACTGGACCAAAAAGTAATAAAACTGGGGTATTAGGTGAAAATTATAATTATAATATTTGTTAAGACCTAGTATGTTATATACAAGTGTAAAAAGAGGTTTGTGATATTTTACAAGGTGGTATTATAATAGGGGTATTATTCTCTTAAATCAAGGGAGAAGAGAATTTCAGGACTTTTGAAAAAAATATAAAAGACATTTAAGAGAAGCCAGTTGTTATTGAGAGTGGTGAAACAGACGCCCACACGTTCAGTGTTGATCAATCTTGAGTCATAACCTGGAAGATCGTTTGGAGACGGATCTACAACTCTCAATTTTTTATCTTTTCAAAACATAAAGGTACGAATTTATAGATTATGTAATTCTTATATGTTGTACGAGATCGGTCCTAAAAAGTTTTAATTAAAAAATTAAGAAAAACCTGATTTTATTCCTACATATGATTCATCTCATAATCTATATTTTGAATAAGCTCAATTCAATTAACCTGCTCAGAGTCCTTTCCAGATCTTTTAAGTTTAATAAAAGTGGAAATTGCATCTTTATGTTTCTTCTTATAACGTTGAGGGTGAGAGCCTGAGAAACAAAAGAGAAATTTTTTGATAAATTATTATTATTATTATGGAACTCATATTAATTAAATAATTTTTTTAAGATTAAAAATATTCTATTTCAGTTTTAATATCAACACTTAATAAGTACTTCTAATTTAATAGGTAAAAAGATGTGTCTCAAATTGGGTCAATATTATGTAGTTGCTAAATGCTAATTTTGGATAGCAGGGCTAGCAACACTCGTGTATGTCAGTCACTGTCTTAGTTGATAATACATGCCCCGTTGTTTAGGTATCTGTGTCAATTATCAAATTAAGAAAAGAGTCTATTATTTTTTTATTTTATTATAAGGAAAATAATGAAGGAGCAAAAACATGACAAAATAAAAATAAAATTATTTATCTTTTTGTGAATTTTTAAAAATTGTATTAATAATTTTAATTTTATTTTTCATAAATCCTCACAATTAAATAAAAGATAAATTTTTATCGTGCTTTTGTTCATTTAGCATTGCTCACGAAGCTTAAAGTACCAAAGACCGAATGGAAATTTTGTAAGCTAAATTTGAGTGAAATGAGCATTAAATTGTTCGTTGTGCTAAAAAAAAAAAAAGAAAAGAAAAAGAAATTCAGTTTGAATATTTGTGCGTTCGTTGTTTCTCGTACCACAAATTAAAGAAATTCAGAGCATACATTCCAACTCCAGGAGAGCTGCCCCACCTCAGAGAGACTCCAAGACGCAGCCTCCTCACAATCGGACGTAGGTTCCACTTAAGGTCTACGGCCAATTACTATTCATATAAGCATGTGAAAGGTAGCCCCTCCTCCAAGTCATATTACTCGATTTGACAGGGTAAGTGAGACCGCTTTTCTTATGGACACCGGAGAGCGGGGGACAGCGAAATCGCCAACGTGGTCAACATTCCACTTTGCACATTTGACAACTTCATACGGTGCAAAGACATAAAAAATCAGAGCCAGTGTTTGCATGCATTATTAGTTTTTGTTTATGAATTCATCGACAATTTTTCGGGTAAACAAATATTTGATAACAATTTTTTTTTCCCCAATTTCATTATTTCGTCAACATAACAGTATATATATATATAAGTCAGAAGTAATAATTTGAACTTATTAATTTTTTTCTCTGCACTTTATTTTTAATTAAAAATTTTATTATCTAAATAACTTTTAAAAAATTACTTAATTAATATTTATTTTCTTTCTCTTCTCAATTTCACAAATTTTTGTTAATTTATTTAGATATATTCTTTTAATTATAAACAATTAATATCACTAATTAAAAAGGACAAAACTACTATTTAAATGAACATCAATAAATTTTTAATAATTATGAAATTTAATAAATGTCAAGAATTTAATTTTTTTTCCCAACAAAAGCTAACGAATATCAAGAAAAAAAAATCTTATATATAGAAAATGCGAAATATCAATCATTATATACTAAGAAATGTCAAAATATAAAATTTTAAAAATAGTAAAATTGACTGTTTAGTTTATATAATGTGCAAATATAAAAAAATATATAATTGTAAGGTAAATAAATAAAGTAATTAGTGAATAATAATTTTGAGATTTTTTAAATTTTAAATTTTAATAATAAATTTCATTTTTAAAAAATAAATATAATAAAAAAATTAATAAGTTTAAATAACATCACCTTATAAGTCAGACTAATAATAAATTGACCTATGTTACATCTCGAATTTACTAATCATACAAGAATGACAATAAAATATAAGTACAATAAACAACATTTATTATTAAGAGTGGGCTGTGTTACTTAACACCCACTCATATGAATAATACCCGGTGGACTGTATTACTTTACACCCACTCACATAAATAATACCCAGTTATGGATCCCATTTGAGATCTACAATCGATTGTGAGTGAGCGTAAGGTAGATATATTGTAACATAGACAAATCCACGTTACTAAGAGCTTTAATAAGATGATTAGGACTTAAAATCTTCATCTTTTAAGGAATCACAATCCTCCATCCACCGCAAGGTTGTGCCCACTCACGTAACTTTATTTGCACGTTGCTGTCCAAGCTCGGCCGCCATGCTTTTTACTAGTGTCATATAACCTAACTTTTAAGTTATTGAATTTATCTTTATATATATAAAGATAAAGAACAAATTATCAATCTACCTCTAATTTTCTTTTTTTTTTTTAATAAAAATAAAAATAAATTAAAATTTATAATAACTTAAAAATATTTTAAAGATTTTCATTTCACGAAATAGATAATAAATTTACCCTATTTGGAAACTGTACAAAAAGGATCCAAGAATGAAAAAATCATCTACGGAGCTCTAATCCAAATGGGATAAATTTTCAATAATTTTTGTAAAATGAAAAAAAAATAATTTCAAAATTTTTAATAAAATGGGGATTGATTTTGTACTCCTCATTCCACCCCCACCTCATCTCAATTTCTATTATATGTAAATATTTTTAATTTTCATTTAAGAATTTTTATTTTATTAATTATAATGTTGGTTAGTAAATTTTTATTTTATTTTTACCTAATATAAATAAACTATAACTAAAAGAAATTTATAATATAATTTTTATTTAATTTTAAAATATTGTTATGTTTTCTTTTATCTATTAAGATGATGTTTTCTTTAAATATTTTATAGTTTTGATATTATTTTAATATATTATTTCAAGTTTTTAAATTATTAAGTAATGAAATGAGAAATAGGGTAAAATTTTTAATGGGACAGGGAGTGGGTAGCCCAACCCAACCTTATTTCCATATCCTACAATTTCTTCATAAGCACTGGTTATAAACAATATGCAACCTTTGTCCTGTGGCATCATGACCCTTGCAGCATGTTTGGCTCCCAGTCTTCCACAGCTACGGTCAAGGACGCTCGCACTGTTGGTCAACCTTTCCAGATTTAGCCACGTCAGCGTCGACAAACTGATGATTTCATCTTCATTTGTTGTTAAATCACAATGGATGTAACAAACACCTTTCCCTAGAGGCAAATGCTTAACTCAAATATCCCGTCATTGTTGTACATTATATCAAGCTTTCCGTGTTTAGCCACGGCAGTGTCAACAAGATTGGTGATTTCGGGTATGTTTGGGATTGAGGTTAAGCATTGTAGATTTTAAGCTTACAGATCTTAAAGTGTTTAGTAAACACTAAGCTCATGTAGCTTTTAAGCCTATATTAGCTATGTTAATATGATTTTTCACTTGTATAATGTAAAATCTATTATGTTTTTAATAATTTTTTAAAATTAATATTTAAAAATTATATTTATCACATATTATTAACTTTTATGTTATAATTACAGTTTTTCTCGACAATGATTGTAGACTTAAAAGCTACAGCACTTCAATCCCAAACATACCTTTCATCTTCATTTGTTACATCACAATGGATGTAAAAAACATCTTCCCCTAGCTTACACGCAAGGGCTTGCCCAAGATTATCTTGGACATCGACTATGACAACTTTGGCTCCATCTTCATGGAAAAGTGTGGCCGCCGTTGCTCCAATCCCACTTGCCCCTCCAGTGATGATTGCCACCTTGCCTTCTAGCCTAAGATTGGACGAAAATGGAAAATTGTTATTCAGAGTCACTCTGGTAAACGCCCACCCCTAAACTGCTAATTAAGACAGTTCTTTTGATCCATAGCACCTTCCCTTCATATATAAATTTTCATACAACTCTGATTGAACAAAGTAATTTTGTCTAGCATAGCGCGATTGGGTCGAAGCACTTTTTATGTAGCACTATATGCCGGCAGCCTGATGGGTATTTTTGAGAGAATAAATGGTTATGAAGCAAAATTTGGTACTGTACCTTAAACAAATTGATTTTCAAATATTCATGTTTAGAAGGGTAGCTTTGGGTTGTTTTCGTAAATCAATACAAAATCAGATTATTTAAGAGTCATTTTCAAAATGAATTTACTAAAGACTTTTGATTGTCAAATTGCTAAACAAGTGATTATCAAGCTTTCCGTGTTTAGCCACGGCGAGTGTCAACAAGATTGGTGATTTCGGGTATGTTTAGGATTGAGGTTAGGCAATTGTAGATTTTAAGTTACTAGATCTAAAGTGTTTAGTAAACACTTACTGTCAGTAACTTTTAAGTCTATATTAATTATGTTAATATGATTTTTCACTTGTATAATGTAAAATCTATTATGTTTTTAATAATTTTATTAAAATTAATATTTAAAAATTATATTTATCACATATTATTAACTTTTATGTTATAATTACAATTTTTTCTACAGTGATAGTAGACTTAAAAGCTTACAATGACCTCAATCCCAAACATGTCTTTTATCTTCATTTGTTACATCACAATGGATGTAAAAATGATGTGATATTCATTAATTAATTAATAAAATTAAAATTAATTAATTAATAAATTTTATATTATTTAAAATAAAAATTTAAGATATATATAATTACTTATACATATTCAAAAGAGTTCAAATATGTTATTAATGGCAGGCCTTTTGCACCCGAGCAATGGCAGTCGCTTTCATGGGCAGAGCATAAACACGAGTCAAACAAAGCCAGCCATATGTAATGTCGCATGACCCACCTGATAAAGGTAATATTCCACAAACATACTCAGCAACTGTTTCGGCATTTTAGTTCAAATCGCAAAAACAACAATGAAGATTATTAAGATTTAAGAGCACTGATATTTGGACAAAAAAATTAGATAAGATGGCTATAAAAATAACTGTAAACCTAATTGGGTTTATTCAATTGAGTTATAATAAAATAATCCTGATCCTATTTTAAACTGTCGCCATCTTATCGCTCTTCGTCCATTTATCATTTTTCAATTGCAAAATTTCCCCTGAGATTTTAAAAAATTAATTAGTACGTTCATAGTTTTCTATAAATACCGCATAAAGAGTCAAGGAATTACCCCATAAGCCATACCTAATTTCTTGTATCTAACCCTTTCTCTGCTTAACCAGTGTCTGGTTTTTGAAGAAAAGATGAACGGCCCTTCCTCTGCAGCCTCCTTCAAAAGGTAGTTGGCTAACACTTCCAGGATTTTGTACCCTTTAAAATATACTAAAACAGCATTTGTGTTCGTTTTATTTTTTGTTTTTGCTCTCAAGAAATGTTTGTCACTCAGTCTTTAATAACATTTTGCAATTGTAATATTCCAATTTTAGGTTAGAAGGCAAAGTGGCAATCATCACCGGAGGAGCAAGCGGCATCGGAGCAAAGGCGGTTGAACTCTTCCATGAAAATGGCGCGAAAGTTGTTATTGCCGATGTCCAGGATAAGCTTGGCGAAGACCTTGCTGATAAGCTAGGCCAAGATGTTTGCTACATCCATTGTGATATATCAAATGAAGATGAAGTCATCAATCTTGTTGATACCGCCCTTTCTAAATTTGGAAGGCTCGATATCATGTACAACAATGCAGGCATTCTTGACCGTAGCTTTGGGAGCATTTTGGACACTCCAAAGTCTGATCTAGAACGCTTAGTTAATGTAAACACAATAGGTGGTTTCTTAGGAGCTAAGCATGCTGCGAGAGTCATGGTACCACAGCAAAAAGGTTGCATATTATTTACAGCTAGTGCTTGTACAGAAATTGCAGGGCTTGGCTCCCCTGCATATACAATATCCAAATATGGGGTTTTAGGACTAGCAAAATGCTTGGCAGCAGAGCTTGGACAGTATGGAATCAGAGTAAATTGCGTCTCGCCTTATGGTTTGGCGACAGGAATGTCAATGCAAGGTGGAGTTGATCCAGCTTTAATAGAATCATCAATGAGCCAGATGGGTAATCTAAAAGGGCAATGTCTAAAAACTGATGGCATTGCAAATGCTGCCCTCTATTTGGCTAGTGATGAATCAAGTTATGTGAGTGGGCAAAATCTTGTAGTGGATGGAGGATTCAGCGTGGTAAATCCTACAATTATGAAGGCATATGGTCTTATCAAGTAATCAATTGGAGCACGATGGAAGATGCGGTACTCTGCTGCATTCATGTAATAATGCATTCATTTTGGAAATTATTTCATTAATTTGCTTCCAATTATCATATTTGAAACCACATATGCAATATTTCAATTTCTGGCAATCCATTACTAATTCAGCTAGTTTGGTGTACTATTCTGAAAAGAGCTGAGAATGAGAATAATTGAAGTTAGTATATTCAGTTTTTATTTTATTTTTTCTATAAATTCAATACAAGATTGAAGGAAATAATCACGAGCCAAACCTTTTTTTTTAACAATCTTCTTGGTCGAGTACGAGCTATGTCTTTATCTCCCTATGTTGTGGTCAGTCTTATTTTTTGCGATACTATTTTCGTTAATGATTTCATGGCTAATTTGTTCTCCTCAAGTTTGTCAGCTTTTCTAGGCCCAAAAATTTGCACGTAGATTTGTTTAGCATCATTAATTTGGATGCACAGAAAGCTCCTCATATTAGGAGATAATTTTCCTTCTAATTTATTCTTTTATAGTTTGCTTTTGATTTTTATTATTTATCTTTCTAAGCTCATTTGTTTTTTTTTTGGATTTGGACGTTTTAATTTTTGCTGTTTCCATTTATATTTATTATTTGATGATCTATATTATAGGCAAGAGTTTACTCTAACAACTCCCTTATGGTGGTGTTAGGAAAAAAAAAAAAAAGAAAAAAAAAACTGTTGTATTCTGGCCCTACTATAAGCAGGAGTAAAAGTGAAAATTATTTTTCCAACCTTTTTTAAAAGTTTGGCAACCCGATTTTCTCCCCAAGGATTTTAGATTTTAGTATTTTACCGACTAAATTAACCGGGCTTGGTACTTTTTAAAAATTAAAAATACACTTTAACAGCAAATTTCTAAATTATAATATGAGTAATCAAAACAGTAATAGTATATTTCTACGAAAATATATATAATTGAAAGAGATATATAATTAATAGCAAAATTAAATAGAATATCATTGCGTTGGAAGCAAGCAAGCAACTTCCCAAACCACGTGCGTATCATTAAAACATTGAATCTCTATATTTCTATATCGCTTTATCCTATCTTATCGACAATTAGTCAAGTCAATTTATCGTTTAGTTCCATGATTCAACCTTCAATCAATTTAATGTGTGTGCTTTAGTCTTGTACGAAATTTCCAGGAAATTTCGCTACTGAAAAGCAGCGGTCTTATTCATCTGCCAATTGCAAAGTCCTGACAAGGAGAAAACTAATTGAAGCTAGTACATTCAGTATTCTTTTTTATAAATTCAATACAAGAGTGAAGGAAAATAATCACAAGCCAAACCTTTTATTTTAACAATCTTAATCAGAGTTTCAGGTTTTTGAGGTAAATTTTTTATACAAACTGGCAGTACTGCTGCAGAAGCACCTTGCGAAAGGTGTCAACCAAACATTCGGTAAGAATTTACTTGAGCTTTGTTTAATTTTATCCCTTGTTGTTTGTCTATCTATTGCGCTACTATATATCTGAAGAATCAGGAATGGTTTTCAAATGTTTGTCCCTCAAAATAGAGAATAATATATTGCCAACATTGTCATCCTATTATAGGTTACATGGCAGAGTGGCAATCATTACTGGCGCAGCAAGCGGGATTGGAGCGTCCGCGGCTCAGCTTTTCCACAAAAATGGAGCCAAAGTTGTCATAGCCGATGTGCAAGATAATCTTGGCGAGGCCCTAGCCGATGAGCTAGGCAGCCAGGACGTTTGCTACATCCATTGTGATGTATCAAATGAAGATGAAGTCATCAATCTTGTTGATACCACCGTTGCTAAATTCGGAAAGCTCGACATCGTGGTCAATAGCGGATGCAATCTTGAGTATCGTAGTTTCGTGAGCATTTTGGACACTCCAAAGTCCGATCTAGAACGTGTACTAGCTGTGAACACAATTGGTGGTTTCTTAGTAGCCAAGCATGCTGCAAGAGTCATGGTGCCACGCCGCGGAGGTTGCATATTGTATACAACGGGCACGGCCACTAATGCTTGTGCGGAAACTGAACGTTTGTGCAATATTCCAGCTAGTTACGGAGCTTCAAAGTTTGGGATCGCGGGACTTGCCATGAGCTTAGCGGCAGAGCTTGGACAGTATGGAATAAGGGTAGATTGCATATCGCCTACTTATGGCTTGGCAGTGACCGAAGCGATAGCATCAGTAGCAAACGCTGCGTTTTACAATATGGCTACCGATGATGATACAAGTTATGTGGGTGGGCAAAATCTTGTTGTCAATGGAAGTTTCAGATAGCGTTGTGAATCCTAGAAAGCTTTCAATCTACGAAAAAGATTTCTCAGTTTTTTAGCTTCATTTTTCCCATATGTCAATTCAAAATTATGTGGGAATTGTATGATATAATTTTTTAACCCAATCTTTTTTTTTTTTTTGGGTGGTTTAAGTATAATTATCAGTTTGGTAAATTGTGTAATTATAAAATTGTGTAATTTTTTTTAAAAAAATCTTTATAATTGTGTAATTTTATATTGAAATCCCAATTTTTATATTTATTGCTCTCCCTGAACGAAAATTACAAAAAAAATGACAGAAAAAACCATACAATCTTAATTTAATATCTTCAAAAATAAATTAATTAAATTGTAAATATATTTTTTCATAATAAAATTTTTATTACTAAATAATTTATTTTTCATTGTTTGATTATTTGGAATTATTTAATTAAAGATAGTAGCGTTTATGACTTTCAAGTGTAAAGAAATTTTATTTTGGTTAATTTTTCGTCACTAAAAAACTTGGTTTCATGAGAATAATAAAGGCGTGTGAATGATAAAGATTATAATGGAGTAGCGTTTATGACTTTCAAGTGTAAAGAAATTTTATTTTGGTTAATTTTTCGTCACTAAAAACTTGGTTTCATGAGAATAATAAAGGCGTGTGAATGATAAAGATTATAATGGTGTCTTTACTTCTCATTGAGGAATTGGAATTATTAATAATGTTTATTTTATAAAATAAAAATAAGAATCGGAATCGTGAGACCAAATAAAATATTAGAAATTAATTTTTCATTTCTTGGACTTTTTATTCTACCCGAATGAATTATCTTAATTTCCACAATACTCTCAATCAAAATTTTCCATTTTTTTCATTTTAGTCCATATAAAACTATGAAAATTTCTATAAATTTTGTATTATTTATAAATAAGTCATTTAATAATAATAATTATTATTATTTAATAATTATTATTATTATTATCATTAATTTTATTATTATTATTGTTATTAATTTCATTATTATTATTATTATTATTATTATCAAAATTAATTAATTTTTATTTTTTAATTCTTATTATTATTGTCACTAATGTCAATATTATTAGTATTAATATTATTAAACCTTATTATTATTATTATAAAAATTCTTTAATTTTATTATTTTAATTATTATTACTATTATCATTAATGTCATTATTATTATTATTATTATTATTATTATTAATTTCATTATTATTATAACCAAAATTAATTAATTTTATTTTTAATTGTTATTATTATTGTCAATATTATTAGTATTAATATCATTAAACTTCATTATTATTTAATTATTATTATTATAAAAATTGTTTAATTTTATTATTTTAATTACCATTACTATTATCATTAATGTCATTATTATTATTATTATTTAATTATTTTTATTGTTATTAATTTCATTATTATTATAAACAAAATTAATTAATTTTATTTTTTAATTGTTATTATTGTCATTAATGTCAATATTATCTGTATTAACATTATTAAACTTTATTATCATTTAATTATTATTTATTATTATTATTATTATTCTCATTAATTTCATTATTACTATTATTATTATCAAAATTTGTTAATTTTACTATTTCTATCATTAATGTCAATGTTATTAATATTAGTATTATTATGATTTATTCATTATTATTATTGTTGTTGTTATTATTATTATTACTAATGATAAAATTATTATAATCAATTACTATATTAATGTTAATAATATTTATGACAATAATTAATTAAGAACTTTTTTAGTAATTTAAAATAAAATAACTCATTTTAGATTCCGATTCCAAAGTAAAGTAAACATATTAATAACAATCTAGCTCATTTCGATTCCGGTTCCGATTCCTACAGTTTAAGTAAATAACTTATTATGATTTCTATTTTTCGTTCTCATTTCAACTCATTCTCATTCATACCAATTTCGATTTTAGCTCATTCTAATTCCAATTTTATAAATGCACTATAAAATGTATTAAAACACTAGTAGTATTAGAAGGGTCATGCTACCGGTATTACATAACAACATATGGTAGAGCCGTTTAAAATTGGGTGCCTGGAGTGCAGCCCTTATTAGAAACCACTAGTACCCCACTTTTTCCTTGACTATAAATTATTTACAAAATACTGAAACACGATGTAACATACTCAGCTGTCTTTTGATAGATTCTATATGCTATTTTGATTCCCACCTTCAAACCTATATTATGTCAAAATATCATTTCTTTTTGGAAAGAAAGGAAACAAAATTTGAACTCTAGATGAATTTTCAGTTTTAATTCGATCAAATATCAATAACATGGATAATCAAGCTGCAGGTTTTGAAGGGAATGTAAAAAAGACTGTATAGTTTGTGTGATCTGGATTTATTGTTGTTATTGTTAAGAAAAAGAAAATAGTAAGCAAATCAATTTTAGGCATACAATGGCTAATGGGCTCGTAATCCACTGATGCCCATATTTTAAGGTTATGAATTCCATTTTAACATGGTTGGGATTTTACTTCTTTCTCAATTTTAAAATTGGATAGAGTTGAGCTTCGTTCTCACTAATGTGTGGCTAAATGGATTAGATTTCTTTCAGATTTTACGAGAGTAAAAATTTAGGGTATGACTTAAAAGATTTTTTATTGCAAAATATGAGTACTATTGATGCAGTTTTTCGCGTGCGCTCAGCGAGTGCTCGAACCTTCAAGCGAGTGCCTCCAAACGGCTCGAGCAGAACTGTCCGAACCTTCTGCTCGCGGATTCAAACAGTGCCTCGATCCTTCTGCTCGCGATAAGCTCGATCTCGAGCAGGATTACCCCCTTCATCCTATTCCGCTGTCTTCTTCAGAATGGAGATCTCTCGGTCCTATACTCACAGAAAACAAGGTCAGGGGTCGCCGGGCGTGTTCCGGCGAAAACCCTCTGACGCTCAAGTCAGTAATCGGGTTGTTCTTTTTGGTATCTCCCTTAGTGAGGGAGACCGGAAAGATGAAAGAGATATTATTTCGCCCTCCCTTTTTTAATAGAAATGATTTTTTTCTGGAAATCAAAATAAGAGTAGTCAGAATCGGAAAAACCTGTGAATGAATTTTTCCAACCCTTTGTGAATTAGAAATGCCAACCCTTGTAACGTTCCCCTTCGTTTCCTTTTATACTCCATTTTTCCTGCTCTTTCCATTTTCAGGCTGTCCGCTCCCACGTTAGTGGTATCTGGGTCCCTCTGACAGCCGGGATTGGCGGAATATTCCCTAGGGATAAGCGGCTGTCCCCTTAACCCGATTCACGTGGTCAGATCACCATGTCGGGCAAGTGCACTAGGAATGATGGCACCTTGGAGGCATGTGTCGACCATCGAGCAATGATATCACCACCATATCATGTGGGACCACAGTCGGACATTAAAAGGTGTCTTGGGATTACGAGGAAGCAGGTTAGGTCTTGTCCAGCTATGCTCGTGAACGTAATCTCTGCGTGCATGAAAGGTGTGCTCGGGGACCCGTTCTTTGCGAGCAGGAAGGGAGTGCTCGGTTCTCGATCTTGACCAACTTTGACCTGGGACGACCTCGAGCTAGGGTGTCCTCGGGGTGTCTTACTCGAGCTGGAAGGGCTTCGAGGGGCCTGTCCGATATTACCCAAACAAGTACATTGTAATATATTCACTTATTTATACCGTAAGACTTATGATATATTTGAAATTGAAGTGCTGCAGCTTAAAAGCTAAAGTTGCTGTGAAAAAAAATTATAATTATAAAATAAAAATTAATAATATGTAGTAAATATAAAATTTAAATAATAATTTTTATAAAATTATTAAAAATATAATAAATTTTACATTATATAAGTAAAAATTTATATTATCATAGTTTTTAAGTTATCACATATAGTATTTACTAAATATTTTAATATTATAATTTATAAAATACTTTACTGCTATAACTTAAAAACAAACTATAACTGTACCACCATAATCGTAACCATATCTTACCAACCATATCTTAGCTGACCGCAATAATCGCAACGCGAGTGAAATATTATATCAATCTCGTGGCAAGTAAGCAAAAATAACCTGTCCATCTAAAGATCTGTGCGAAAAATTTAATTATATTTTATTCGTATCGGCTGATTTGAATCAATTGAAAGCAAAAGCAAATTGAGAAATGTGATTTGAGCCTATGAGGCATGCTGCATTTATGGTACAAGGCAAAAGTCGGTGGGATCTTAGAAAGACTGATGAAGGAATTATTCACCTTTAAGGGGGCCGCTCAATTTGACCTGAGTATTTTAAAATTCGGATCCAGATTTCTAATTCATTTCTCTCTGATTCTATAAATCCATTCAAGAACGAGGGAGAAGGCGGCCCTTACCCCAGCTTTGACGTTACTCTCTCTAACTTCACCTTTGAATTTCACATTTTTGACGAAAAGATGGACGGTGTACTCTCCGCGGCACCCTCTAGAAGGTAACTAATCAGGACTCCTTAGTCCTTAACAATTTATGGCCTAAGACCTCAAATATTCCTGAGAGAAATTAATCTAGGTCTCTGGTTCTTAATAATAATTTGGTCATGTTAATTGACATTCAATTTCAGGTTAGAAGGCAAGGTGGCAATAATCACCGGTGGGGCAAGTGGAATTGGAGCAACGACGGTTCAACTTTTCCATGAAAATGGAGCCAAAGTTGTTATAGCGGATGTCCAAGATAGCCTCGGCCAAGCCCTTGCTGATGAGCTAGGAGATGGTGTTTGTTACATCCATTGCAATGTATCAAACGAAGATGAGATCACCAATCTTGTTGACACAACAGTGGCTAAATATGGAAAGCTCGATATCATGTACAACAATGCAGGCATCCTTGACCGTAGTTTCGGGAGCATTGTGGACACTCCAAAGTCTGATCTAGAACGCGTACTGGCTGTTAACACAATTGGTGCTTTCTTAGGAGCCAAACATGCTGCAAGAGTCATGGTGCCACAGCACAGAGGTTGCATACTGTTTACCGCTAGTGCTTGTACAGAAACTGTAGGGCTTGGCTCCCCTGCTTATGTAGTGTCCAAATACGGGATTGTAGGACTAGTAAAGTGCTTGGCAGTTGAGCTTGGACAGCATGGAATTAGAGTAAACTGTATCTCGCCATATGGCGTGGTGACTCGAATCTCGGATCATTTTGACCGAGTGGATCCAACAGTGATGGAAGCACAATTGAGCGAGATGGGCAATTTAAAAGGGCAGGTTCTGAAAACTGAGGGCATTGCCAATGCTGCTATCTACCTGGCTAGTGATGAAGCAAATTATGTGAGTGGGATTAACCTTGTGGTGGATGGAGGATATAGCGTTGTCAATCCCACCATTATGAATACATTCAATGATACCAAGTAATTGTTGTCTAAACTTTGCAGCCGATTGAGTTGCTTCTTAGGCACTCATATGTATGTTGAGCTTTTTTGTTGTGCATTTGTGACCGATGTAGCTTCGCTTTGTAATTTTTATCAATTTGAACCAGGGTTAATAAAGTTGCTCAACATTAAAAAAAAATAATAATTATTATGATTTGCATGGTGATGGAATTGAAGATGCAGTACTCACCACATTTAATAAACACATTATTATGTAATTTTTTTGAATTATTCATAAAGACTACAAGTCAACTCAACCGTATTGTTAATGCACTTATTAAGCACAACAAGAAACAGAACAAGGCTTACGCCACTCACATAATCTGCTTCATCACTATCCAAATAAAGAGCAGATTTTGCAACACCATCAGCTTTCAGAACTTGTCCTTTTGAATTACCCATGGCACCAATTTGTGCTTCTACAATTTCCGGATCCATTCCTTCTACAATTTTTCAATGAAGTTGACTATTTCAAATCTGATATCCTCTATGTCTGTATGTGTGGCGCGATGTTCATTCAGTGATGGGTGATTTTCGACAATATCTAAAACAATTTATTCAATTGACATGATGGGGCCACAGTTACCTCATTTATGATGAGTTAATGGATATAAATATTTTGGATTTAAATTCGGTGTTAGCTGACGTTTTTATTATTTTTTAAAAAATATAAGTTATTACATAAAAATATAAAATTAATCAAATCTTAATTGTATATTATTATACATTTACAAGTACTATAAAATTATAAAAAAATTAAGTATGTGTCAACTCAACACTAAATTTAAATTTAAATTTTAAGAAATTATCGCTCTTATATTATTAATTATTGGATTTATTTATTTTGTGTCATACTCTTTTATCTAAGTTACACTTGTATATCATGATAGTTTGTTTTTATTATCTTTTAATTTCTAACGAGAGTTTGTATGTTTTAAAAATGAGAAACTTATCAAAATTGTCTCAAATTTTTTTCATCAAAATATATATTATTTTTCTCTCATGTTTCAGAATCCATTGATACCTTTCTATCGTTAAAAAAAAAAAAAAAAAGATTAACTTTATTATTTCACTTATGTACATTTTATTAATCCCTCTTGTGTTTCATACATCAAGATAAAATAGTAAAAAGAGACTTTAAAAAATTAAAACTTAATATTTTCTTTTAGGAGTGTTTTTTTAATGGATTTTGAAATACGAAGGAAGTAATGATTAACTTATTAAAACGTCATTGAAATTTGACTATTTATCATTTGAGTAGGTTCAAAGAATACAATTTTAGATATGTTTTTTGTTTTTTATTTTTTATTTTTTATTTTTTGCCATTAGATTAAATCTTATTTAAGGATTCACATTAAAAGTGATTAATTATTATAAGTTTACTATGATAATAAATTATTTACCTACTCTTCTTAATTTCTTTTAACTAAGGTGTTCCACCTTTTATCTCTTTGCTCTCTAATGTAAGAAGAATAAAACGACTTAAGAATAGAAACTTCAATCTCAAATTAATTTACAGTTGATGTGTTCAGAATTCATTTTTTTGGGATTTGCTACGTTACAGATAGGGATGGCAACTCAACTCGGACCCGGTCCGGATCTGGACGAACCCGAATTTTCCGGACCGGGTTCAACCCGCACCGAATTAATTTTTTTTCCGGAATCCGGATGCGAAAATGGGAACCCGGATATTTCCGGGTCCGGGTCCGGGTTTAAGTGTTCCGGAAATCCGGAACCCGGACCCGGATTTATTTATGAGAAAATAAATATAGAATCTTACTCTAAACTTGCCACATGATATTATGTTGATTTGTCTTCATCATTCAAGTCTTGTAATGAGATTAATTATTTCTTCAAAGAGTCCATGTGGATCTTTGATAACTAGACATTGGAGAAATTGAAGAATTACTATTAATCACTTTACGAAGTGCCTTGAAGATTATAGATCAAGAGGGGTAACAATTATTCAAGAGAAGCAAATTTAATCTATGGTTGAGTAAGCTGTGCAATGATAAACGATAAGTGAGAGTTTTAAATTGATAAATTCATATGTTGGAATATCTTAACTTAGTGAATCATCTGGATGTGACCTCGTGGATGCATGATTAATTAATCCGAGCCACGTAAAAATCTCCATATCATTTAATTTTTGCAAATTGTGTTTTAAAACATTAATATTTTAGATATGGATAAACAGTACTCATAAACAGTACTATGAATTGTTTGATTTGAGAATAATACTCAGGAATAGTAATGGTGAACAATTTTTTTCAAAAAATTAATTTTGGTTAATTAATTTTGTGTTCTAATATAATTAGATTTGTACAATTAAAGATTTTGCCTACATCTATTTATAATATATCTAAATTCCTTTCATTTTTTACATAATTTTTTGAATTTAATAGTTAACCGACTTGTAGAATGAATTAACTACGCAGCTATGATTAAAAAGACCATAGATAATCATGAATAGAGAACATGTCTACTAAAGATAATTTATATAGATTATGACGATGGAAAAATATGTTATTTAAAGCATATTTATATATTTATTGTAATAAATATATTTCTAATTAATAAATAAATGAGGTATTTTATTTATATATCTTTATTTGCATTAATATTTAGAGTAAAGTCTATTTAATCATATTATATGTATTCATGCGATCACCATGTGAATTCGCAGAAGATATAAATACAAGTTATCTTATGATTAAATAAATTAAGTTCGTAGTTGATAAATAAAGTTGAGCACTTTATTTAGGCATAGGCTGTAATAAATTCATTAAGTAATTTATCTTAATCATGTATGAATTTATTGATGTAGTATGACTACATTGAACTAGATCACATATGAGATTTAATTAACCTATTAATAACTGTCAGACTTATTAAATCTCATAGACATTGATTTACTGTAATCTTAATTTTGAGTTAGTTATAATTTCTTGATTATAATTGTTATTTCATTTAAGTTACCAATAGGCATGGCATCCATTTGTAGTCAAGATTACCCGATATCTTGGTGGGAACAATTACAAGTATTGAAATTATAAATTAACAATAAAGAATTTGTACGACACATCTCTTGATGGGTTTTCAATACTTGATCATAGAATTCTCTAGTTAGAATGTATCAACATAAATAAGTATGTTGAAATGATTATTAGAGAAAACCAGTAAGTATCAAGGAACAATATGTAATTAAATTGATTGGACAATTGAGATATCAATTTAAATTAACGATGTGGTACAAAGAATTGTGCAGTAAAGAAATCAATGTGGCTTGGGCGAATTATATTCAAGTATACAATTATGGAGGTCAATTCCAATTTTATAGTGGAGTAGAATTGAAATTAAATAATTATATTTGTTCAATAATAAATTTAATTATTGTAGCCACTATTGCATATTCCCAAATGATTCCAGGGTTAGCTCTTTAATTGACAACGCCATCACTGCACCAAAAAGCAATAAAACTAGCGTATTAGGTGAAAATCATAATTATAATATTTGTTAAGACCTAGTATGTTATATACAAATGTAAAATGAGGCTTGTGATATTTTATAAGGTGGTATTATAATAGGGGTATTATTCTCTTAAATCAAGGGAGAAGAAAATTCTATAGCTTTTGAGAAAAATACAAAAGACATTTAAGAGAAGTTAGTTACTATTGGGAGTGGTGAAACAGACGCCCACACGTTCAGTGTTGATCAATCTTAAGTCATAGCCTGGAAGATCGTTTGGAGACGAATCTACAACTCTCAATTTTTTATCTTTTCAAAACATAAAAGTACGAATTTATAGATTATGTAATTCTTATATGTTGTATGAGATCGATCTTAAAAATTTTTAATTAAAAAATTAAGAAAAACCTGATTTTATCCTTACATATGATTCATCTCATAATCTATATTTTGAATAAGCTCAATTCAATGAACCTGCACAGAGTCCTTTCTAGATCTTTTAAGTTTAATAAAAGTGGAAATTGCATCTTTATGTTTCTTCTTATAACATTGAGGGTGAGAGTCAGAGAAGCAAAAGAGAAATTTTTTTTTAAAAAAATGATAAATTATTATTATTATTATTATGGAACTCATATTAATTAAATAATTTTTTTAAGATTAAAAATATTCTATGTCAGTTTTAATCTCAACACTTAATAAATACTTCTAATTTAATAGGTAAAAAGATGTGTCTCAAATTGGGTCAATATTATGTAGTTGCTAAATGCTAATTTTGGATAGCAGGGCTAGCAACACTCGTGTATATCAGTCACTGTCTTAGTTGATAATACATGCCCCGTTGTTTGGGTATCTGTGTTAATTTATCAAATTAAGAAAACAGTCTAGTATTTTTTTATTTTATTATAAGGAAAATAATGAAGGAGCAAAAACATGACAAAATAAAAATAAAATTATTTATCTTTTTGTGAATTTTTAAAAATTGTATTAATAATTTTAATTTTATTTTTCATAAATCCTCACAATTAAATAAAAGATAATTTTTTATCGTGCTTTTTTACATTTAGCATTGCTCACGAAGCTTAAAGTACCAAAGACCGAATGGAAATTTTGTAAGCTAAATTTTAGTGAAACGAGCATTAAATTGTTCGTTGTGCTAAAATCAGAGCCAGTGTTTGCATGCATTATTAGTTTTTGTTTATGAATTCATCGACAATTTTTCGGGTAAACAAATATTTGATAACAATTTCTTTTTCCCCAATTTCAGTATTTCGTCAACATAACAGTATATATATATATAAGTCAGAAGTAATAATTTGAACTTATTAATTTTTTTCTCTGCACTTTATTTTTAATTAAAAATTTTATTATCTAAATAACTTTTAAAAAATTACTTAATTAATATTTATTTTCTTTCTCTTCTCAATTTCACAAATTTTTGTTAATTTATTTAGATATATTCTTTTAATTATAAACAATTAATATCACTAATTAAAAAGGACAAAACTACTATTTAAATGAACATCAATAAATTTTTAATAATTATGAAATTTAATAAATGTCAAGAATTTAATTTTTTTTCCCAACAAAAGCTAACGAATATCAAGAAAAAAAAATCTTATATATAGAAAATGCGAAATATCAATCATTATATACTAAGAAATGTCAAAATATAAAATTTAAAAAATAGTAAAATTGACTGTTTAGTTTATATAATGTGCAAATATAAAAAAATATATAATTGTAAGGTAAATAAATAAAGTAATTAGTGAATAATAATTTTGAGATTTTTTAAATTTTAATAATAAATTTCCTTTTTTAAAAAATAAATATAATAAAAAATTTAATAAGTTTAAATAACATCACCTTATAAGTCAGACTAATAATAAATTGACCTATGTTACATCTCAAATTTACTAATCATACAAGAATGACAATAAAAGATAAGTACAATAAACAACATTCATTATTAAGAGTGGGCTGTGTTACTTTACACCCACTCACATGAATAATACCCAGTAGACTGTATTACTTTACACCCACTCACATGAATAATACCCAGTTATGGATCCCATTTGAGATCTACAATCGATTGTAGCGTAAGGTAGATATATTGTAACATAGACAAATCCACGTTACTAAGAGCTTTAATAAGATGATTAGGACTTAAAATCTTCATCTTTTAAGGAATCACAATCCTCCATCCACCGCAAGGTTGTGCCCACTCACGTAACTTTATTTGCACGTTGTCTGTCCAAGCTCGACCGCCATGCTTTTTACTAGTGTCATATAACCTAACTTTTAAGTTATTGAATTTATCTTTATATATATAAAGATAAAGAACAAATTATCAATCTACCTCTAATTTTCTTTTTTTTTTTAATAAAAATAAAAATAAATTAAAATTTATAATAACTTAAAAATATTTTAAAGATTTTCATTTCACAAAATAGATAATAAATTTACCCTATTTGGAAACTGTACAAAAAGGATCCAAGAATGAAAAAATCATCTACGGAGTTCTAATCCAAATGGGATAAATTTTCAATAATTTTTGTAAAATGAAAAAAAATAATAATTTCAAAATTTGTAATAAAATGGGGATTGATTTTGTACTCCTCATTCCACCCCCACCTCATCCCAATTTCTATTATATGTAAATATTTTTAATTTTCATTTAAGAATTTTTATTTTATTAATTATAATGTTGGTTAATAAATTTTTATTTTATTTTTACCTAATATAAATAAACTATAACTAAAAGAAATTTATAATATAATTTTTATTTAATTTTAAAATATTATTATGTTTTCTTTTATCTATTAAGATGATGTTTTCTTTAAATATTTTATAGTTTTGATATTATTTTAATATATTATTTCAAGTTTTTAAATTATTAAGTAATGAAATGAGAAATAGGGTAAAATTTTTAATGGGACAGGGAGTGGGTAGCCCAACCCAACCTTATTGCCATATCCTGCAATTTCTTCATAAGCACTGGCTATAAACAATATGCAACCTTTGTCTTGTGGCATCATGACCCTTGCAGCATGTTTGGCTCCCAGTCTTCCACAGCTACGGTCAAGGACGCTCGCACTGTTGGTCAACCTTTCCAGTTTAGCCACGTCGGCGTCGACAAACCGATGATTTCATCTTCATTTGTTGTTAAATCACAATGGATGTAACAAACACCTTTCCCTAGAGGCAAATGCTTAACTCAAATATCCCGTCATTGTTGTACATTATATCAAGCTT
>CM046816.1:31290107-31305374 GCA_025617385.1 Murraya koenigii | reverse complement strand
TGCAGCCCGAGCAGAGTTACGCAGGTTGCAAGTCTCGCAGCAAGGCGAGTTACAAGCATTGCTTAACACCCAGGTGCTTATGTAAGCAACCAAGAAGCTTGGGGCCACTGCAAGTCTGAAAGTGTGACGTGACTTTTAAGTACAGCTGTGGTCACTCGCAGCCCGCGAGCAGGAGTGACTACAGTATAGCTGTGGTCAATTGCAGTCCCGAGCGTAAGTTCAAGAAGAAATCCTTGGCCAAAGGTCCCAAAGCCTAAGTGGGAGACAACTGGGAAACTTGGGGAAGCGTAAAAGGCCGTGAATTTGGCCCATCATCAATGAGTTTCCAGTCTTATCTTACTTCACTCAAAAGACTAGAAACTGGGGAACTAGTTTTGGGTAATATCGGCAGTGTCTCCCCGAGGCCTTTCCAACTGAATAAAATACCCCGAGGACAGCCTGGCTCGAGCAGAAGTCCCGACCACTGGCACAAAGACAACCTCACTAGACGTCAAAGCTAGTCAAGGTCGAGGAATTCTGAGCCGCCGAGCCCCGAGCACCCTTTGCCTCGCCGAGGTCGCCCACCCAGTCCAAGCCGCCGAGCTCGAGCCCCGAGTACTCTCTGCCTCCTCGAGGTCGCCTCTCCGTGTCAAACCCGGTCAAGGTCGAGAGTTGAGCACTCCTTTTCACCTTCCTGGCCTCTCCGACTAAGAGAGATACCAAAAGAACAACCCGAAACCGACTCGAGCGGCCTGAGGGTTTTCGCTTGAACATGCCCTGTGACCCCCGACCGCCTCGTGAGTACTGTGTCCTGGAGATCCTCGCTTTGAAAAGACAAGTGGAATAGGACGAAGGAAATGAGCCCCGCTCGAGCTCGAGCTATTTATGAAAGCGTATGGATCGAGGCATCGTAGACAATCGCGAGCGTAAGGTTCTGTAGTAATCGCTCAAGACACACGGGAAAACCGCATCAACAATATCGAAATACGATTGGTAGGAAAGTATAATTACAGGACATCATTGCTATTTTTTAGGCCTTGTATCGATGCAATGTTGATGGTGCTTCCGCCACTCCGACGCCGCCTAGGTGGTAGAGGAGTAATAGGTTGATAATGCTCGGCCCGCTAGCCATCTTATATTTCAAAAGCATTCCCTTCCTCATTATTATTTCAATATGGATTCCTAAGGTCCCAGCATTCATAGATAACATGCCCTTATCATTGTGAAATATACAATGTTTGGCTTGATTCCATTTTTCCAAAGACGCTTCGAGGGGCCTAGGATACTGAATATTCCATAGTTCTTGTTTTCCATCCAGATTTGGTACAAAGAAGTATTCGTAAGCTCAAACCGCTTTTCTCGCCTTTCCTCTCTTATTGGATTCTTCTACGTGTCATGGAGTGAGACGCTTGTTGCCGCTTTAAGGTGTATGGGCAAGCACTATGGAAACTTTTACACTCATTTACTATTGTAAGGCCTTATTATTATCTAACTTCACATATTGCTGAGATTTCAAATTAATCATCTCCATGGTCTTAAATTTCTTCTTAAGAATATATTTACCATAATCCGTGTTTAAATTCATCGCTTTGGCAAAAGAGCCGCGACAACTTCCGTATCAACTTTTCCTATCGTGGTTATCTCTTGATTAAAGTGGAAGAGAAAATTTCGCATTCTCTCAATTTCCCATGTTCGAGGTTAAAGCGGATGTGAAGCGCTTTGGGTTGTTTTCTATTATGGAAATATTGCACAAAGAACTATGTGCACAAGTCATGAAAGTTCTCGACTGAATTTCGGGTAGGTTACTAAACCAATTTAGTGTCGGGTCCAAACAAACCGGTGGAATACCTTACAAAAAGTGGCATCATCATCGCTGTTGAATGCCAATTTTTGCTTATAATAGTAAAGATGATCCTCAAGATCTGCTTTTTCGTCAAACCACCGAAAGTTAGGTGTTTGAAATTTTTCCAACTTAAGAGCTGAAATGATACTTTCCACAAATGGGTGGCATTGATGTTAAGTGGCCATCATGGCAAAGATCATCTACAACTGAAGCCATCATAAAGTTTTTCTCATAATCACCTAAGACCTTTTGAATTCCTTTCTCGCTCTTGGAACCATTACTCCTCACTTACATCTATGTCTTCCTAGCCTTCCGAAATTTGATTAATGTGGATTAAAATAACATTCTCCCAGGTCTAAGTTTCCTCTGGCTTCTTTGAATGTTATTCCAAAGGCAAACAGCCTAGCCTTTTTCTTGTTATTTTCCTACTCTTCCTTCATTTGGGTTTTCAATTCCCACCGGGTAGATTGTGCCTATAGGAGATATGTCGACACCCAACGACCCCGTGAGAATGTCGCCTCGAGGAATCATCCTCTTCAAGTGACGCTGAACCCCTTAGGATGATCCAAGGAGAGATTCAAGTTCCGAGGGGTTTTAGCATGCGGGGACCAACATGCATCGGAGGAAAGGGTTAGTTAGCTGCTCAGAGAGTGGAGGATATCCCATTGACCTCATGAGGTGTGAAACTTCACACCGAGATCCGGATAGGCTTAGGGACACCTACCACATACCACCGGTGTGGACTTGCAAGTGCCGGATAAGTGGTGACATGCCCACTGCCCTCCCCAAGTGGTATGTCACTTTCCACATGAAATGCTTTAGATGAGAGGTTAGGTTGCCTCTGCAGCTTTATTTTATCCGCGATTCTGCCTATGTGCCGTGGAGATGGTGCAACTGGTGAGCCCTCAGAGGACATAAAGCATCTCTACCAGCTTGAAAAGCACTCAAGGACGCTGGCCGGTACTACCTCACCTCCAATCTAAAGGGCAAGAAACCCATAACCGATCTCCCCACTTCGTGGCAACCGGAAGAGCAAGTTCTTCTTGCCGGGAGACTAGGGCATGTCGCATCCGTCTCCGAGGGGTCCCTCCGATTCCTCGCCATTTTGCACTCTAGGTCGCTTACTTGTTCAATAAATTTTTACTTTGATTTTTCTCGCCGAGTCTCTTCTCATCATTCCGCTCGATTATTGTTGCAAGATCTCGGGATGTTTCTACAGTGATTGTGGAAGAGTTTCAGCGCCGTGTCAATATTGCTCTTGACAACGCGAGCTCGTGCAGAGAGCAGCTCACAACCTAGAACTTTGTTGAGTTTGGCTTGGTCTCACAGTGAGGAGATGAGTGGTGTGCTTAATTTGTCAAGAGGCCTCATGAGGACCTCGGTCGTCTCGAGCAGCCTCCTCCGCCTCCAAATGAAAAGGCCTCAAACCGACACTCCCACTTTATTGGTTCGAGCCGCCTGCTCGGGAGACTGAGCGAGCCGCAGAGGATATGGCCTGCAAGCGTCCGAGGACTACCACTACAACCAACCTCAATCGTATGCTGCGTAAGAGCAGTGAGTAGCCCGCCCACACCGATCCCTACCTCAAGGACTTCACCAAATAGATAAGGATAAGTTTTTGCATGGGATGAGACTTCGATGTTGATAATTTGGTCGACGTGTTCCACCGCCCACTCTTCTCGCGATCGCGGCTGTAGCCATCGCCTTCAAGGCCAAGACTCGTGGATTCTCGTGAGGAAGATCCGAGCGTAAAATCGTAGCTTGAAACCGAGTCTTGATCGTAAAGACGAGGAGGCAATGAAGCTTCATGAGGAGAACTCCATCCTCGAGGAGAAAGGGGTAATGTCGATTCCAAGGCCCTTCAACTCGAGAATGAGTTGTCTCTTGTCCCGGATGAGCTACTCAATGCTCTGAATGACTTTGACACACGCAGGTTCTCCTTCGAGAAGACAATGGAGGAGGAGACTTCTCGCCTGGAGGAAGGTGGACTCTCCGGAAGACATGCTCACAACAGTAGTATAATGATGGGGTGTCTTTCACCTATAACCGCCTCGTGTCTTCCTCGAGCAAGAAGCATCCCGAGTGGGCATATCAAAGCTCGAGGCGCCTGCCATGAGATACATGTCCGAGCACGATGCCCCTAACCAAGAGTCACGAGTCCCCTCGACCGAGGCCTCTCGCCGACACTCAAGAGGCCGCCTCCTCGCCGCCGAGGTCACTCCTCGCTGCTGCTGCCGCTGCAAGGTGCTCCACCCTCCGAGGACCCTCGCTCCACCTGCTAGCTCCCACCGCTCCAACCTAACCGACCGATTTTCTTTCTTCTTTTTTTTTTATCAGCACTTGTATTTTTCGACTGGATGAATAAAGAACATATATTGGATAATTTACCTCAGATTTGAGTATATACTTCTACCTTGCATTTTTGTGTGAGATTTACTCCAAGCCTTTGCTAAATAAATTTTAACAACCTGCTGGGCCTTTGCTTTCCTTCTCCAAGACACTTCTACTTGTGGCCTCTCCCGGCTTATGCATGATGTAGTCCCGCCTTAGGTTAGGCTTATAAGTATCTGCTTTTTATGTTTGAATCGATGCTTGGCTCATACTTGGCCTTCTCGCTTCCTTCATGAGCTTATCTTGCTCGAGCCTCGCAATCTGGCTCATGCTTGGCACCATCACGCCTTAAGCTAGGCTCGTAGACTTCTAGCCTTAGCTGCTATCTTCGTGAGCTTATCTTGCTCGAGCTCCGCAACTGGCTCACGCCTGGCACCGCCTCGCCTTAAGCCAGGCTTAGAGACTTCGGCCTTCCGCTGTCTTCACAAGCTTATCCCGCCGAGCCTCGCAATTGGCTCATTCTTGGCACCGCCTCGCCTTAAGCTAGGCTTAGAGACTTTGGCCTTATGCTATCTTCGTGAGCTTATCTTGCTCGAGCATCGCAACTGGCTCACGCTTGGCAACCGCCTTACCTTAAGCCAGGCTTAGAGACTCCGGCCTTATGCTGTCTTCACGAGCTTATCCCGCTCGAGCCTCGCACTGGCTCACGCTTGGCACCGCCCTCGCCTTAAGCTAGGTTAGAGACTTCCGCCTCAGTGTTGTCTTCGCGAGCTTATCCCGCCGAGACTCGCACTGGCTCACGCCTGCACCGCCTCGCCTTAAGCCAGGCTTAAAGACTTCGGCCTCAGTGTTATCTTCGCGAGCTTATCCCGCCGAGCTTGCAATTGGCTCACGCTTAACACCGCCCCGCCTTAAGCCAGGCTTAGAGACTCGGCCTCATGCTGTCTTCACGAGCTTATCCCGCCGAGCCTCGCACTGGCTCACGCTAGCACCTTCTCGCCTTAAGCCAGCTTAGAGACTCCGCCTCATGCTGTCTTTATGAAGCTAATCCCGCCGAGCCCAGAATTGGCTCAAGCTTGGCACTGCCTAGCCTTAAGCTAGGCTTAGAGACTTCGGTTTTTGCATTTTCTTCATGAGCTTATTGGCTTCAACTTGTCTATATATTGAATTAATATTGGAAGCATTTTTCTTGCTTTTACACATGTTCAAGATTTTACACATCTCTATTTCTGAAGAAATTGAATATTAATGCTTACAACACGAGGAAACTTACTAAAAATATTTCATCAAATGTCATGCGCTCCATGGCCTTTCGACCTCCTCGTCCATCTGGGTAGGTTAATCTAGACGCCCCTACCCTGGCTATTTGAGAGACCCCATAGGACCTTCCCGCCTCGGTCCTAATACACCTTGCCTCGAGTCCTTCGTGGTTCCGATTGACCCTTCTAAGTACCCAATCTCCCACCGAAACCCATGGATGTGCACATTCCGGCTGTAATAGCGGTCATCACTGGTCCTCTCGATATCTTTGCAGTGCCCTTTCCCTTTCTCTTCCAAAGCAGTCCAAGCCCGCACACATCCTGCTCATCGCTTTGCCCTTCGTCAAGTGTTCTGCTCGTGTGTTCCCATCTCTATCTCAGCGGAACAACTTCTTTATGCCCAAACACCAAGGAGAATGGGGTTTCTCGTGGCCATTTTCAGTGTGGGTCTCAGAAGCTTCACAAAACGCCGAGCTTCGCTAACCCAAGCTCCCTTCCGCTCACCGAGTCCGGTTTTTGTGAGGCGCTTTATAGTCTTGTTTACGGCTTCTACTTGCCCGCTGGCTCGTGGTGTGATGGAGAGCAAAACTTTAATTCTATTCCCATGTTTTGCAGAAGTCCCAAAACTTCAGGTTGTCAAACCGCCTCCCGTTGTCTCAGAATCAACCCGTGGGAATCCTGCACTCGCAAATCACATTTTTCCAAATGAAGTCATGGTTTTACTCTCAGAATATCGCTCAAGGCGCCCACTTCAACCCATTTTATGAAATAATCAATTGCCACCATGGCATGTGTTGCAGATGCTCTCCCTTTAGTAGAGGGCCCGATCAAGTCAATCCCCATCGAGTAAACTGCCAAAATGAATTTATCACCGCGAGGTTCTCTGGAGGTCGGGCCATGTAGTTGGCAAAACTTTGGCAACTCTAGCAGCTCTTGGTCTTCTCAGGCATCCCGATGCATGCGAGGCCGTAGTACCCTTGCCTTAAGGCCTCGAAAGCCAAAGACTTCATGCCAGAGTGGTTTTCGCAGATTCCTTCATGTATCTCCTGAGGACATAATCGGCTTCTTCTCGATCCAAACACCGCAATAATGGGAGAGTGTATCCTCGCCTATACAATACTTCATCAATCAAATTATACCTGGTCGCTTACACTTCAGCCTTCCTTGCTCGCTTCTTATCGCTCAGCAATACTCCTTCCTCAGGTAAGAAGCAATTGGTTCCATCCAGTGCCGCTCGACGATAAACTCATCACCTGCCTCTCCTGCTGATGCTCGAGCAGTGTCTTGACTTCTAATGGGATAGACTTCAAGATTTGGGGTCTGATGTAGCGGCCATTCGCGCTATCATGTCACCGAAAATTCTTCCTCTCGTAATCGCCTCCACCTTAACTCGCCGTAAATTCTTTATTAATCGCTTCACCTTCCAAGATAAGCCTTCATCTTCTCGCCTTTTACTTGAAGCTCTCGCTGAGGTGATTTGCTACCACCGTGAGTCCGCTCAAGTTTTACCACCTCCGCCTTCACTACTGTGGCAAGTTTCAACCCAAGAATTACAAACTTCATACTCTACCCGGTTGTTGGTGACTTCAAATTCCAGCTTTTATGGCATATTGCATCTCTACCCTTTCGTAATCGAAAAGTACAACTCCCGCCTCCGCCTCGCTCCCTAAGCTCCACATGATCCATCTATCACATCGCCCATGTGCCGGTCGAGACAGAGGGGTCTCGGTAGTGCTCGCTATCCATGTCTTCACCGCCTAAGGACCGAGCTTTTATTGTCGATCGTGGTTGGTAGCTAATGTCGAACTCACCGAGCTCCACTGCACCATTTTACCTCTAGCTAATCTCTAGCTTGTGCAGTAGTCTCGCTGAGTGGTTGGTTCGCCAAAACCGCCACCGAATGCACCTGAAGTAAGGCCTTAGTTTTGGCTGTTGTCACTGTGGCCAATGCCCATTTCTCCATTGGTGGATATCGAGTTTTAGCCCCCAATGTGGCTCGCTCATGTAATAGACTGGGAACCGCACTCGACTCTTCTCTTACTAGAACCGAGCTCATTGCCCATTTGGACACAACTAAACACGTGAATGTAACCTCTCCTACTCGAGGTGTTGATAAAGAACGGGCTTTTAGCAGATATTCCTTCAATCACTGAACGCCACCGCGATTTCGTGTTCATTTTGTCTTTCTCCTTTTTTCATTTCCCGAAGAAGGTGCGGTACTTATCTCAGCAGCTCGGAGATAAACCTATCGAGGGATGCCGCTTCCTTGTCGCTTTATATCTCCTCGAGAGTACCCGGGACTTCATTTCCACCATCGCTCTTATCTTCTCCTGATTAGCTTCGATTCCTCTATGACCGACCACTGAAGCCCAAGAATTTTCCCGAACTAACTCGCAAAGGCACATTTCTCCGGATTAAGCTTCATCCCAGATTTCATTAGAGTGCGAAGGTTTCCTCCAAATGCTTTTACATGTTCCACCGCTGCTTTTGACTCGGTGATCATATCGTCCACATAAACCTCCATTGTTCTACCGATCGCTGGCTTGAAAACCTTGTTCACCACCTCCGTAGGTTGCCCCACGATTCTTCAGTCAAGGGCATGACTTTATAGCAAAACAGCACTTTGGTTAGCGATGAAAGTCAGTGCATTCCTCGTCTCGGCCGTGCATGGAATCAGTTATAACCCGAGAATGCATCCATGAAACTAAGCAATCCGTGTCCCACCGTGGAGTCCACCAACTGGTCTATCTTCCGTAATGGGAAGCTATCTTTGGGCAAGCTTTATTCACATCCGTGAAGTCCACACACATTCTCCACTTCCCACTTGCCCTTTTACCAACACCATGTTCGAGATCCATCTGTGGTAAGAGACTTCCCTTATGAATCCCGCCTTCAGCAGCCTTCTCCACCTCACAATTCATGGCCTCATACCTTTCTTAGTCGACGACCTCCTCTTCTCGCTCTAATTGGCTTAGCGTCCTTCCGTGATCACCAAACCTATGATATGCCACCTCCGGTCGATTCCAGATATATCCTCATGCGCCCAAGCGAATACATCCGCATGTGCTAGCAAACACTAGACCAGCTTTTTCTTTAATTGCCCGCTAATGCCCAATAAGATCCTGGACCTCTTCTCGAGGTCGTCCGGTCTTACTCTCGACTTCTTCCAGCCTCCTCCGTGTTCTTGCATCCCATTCTTCGACTCCCTCGAGTCTAATGGCGTTATCTCAGATAGTTTCCTGTCGCCACAACAGAACAACTCCTCGCGACCCTCCGGTCGCCTCGATGACCCTACAACCCCATTTACTCGACATTTCGTGGCTAAGTAGAGGTGGACAACACCGATTGGTCGATCTTCATGAATGGCCTCCCTAGTATTGCTTGGTAGGGTCGACTTCATCCACCACCACAAAGTCTAACATCATATTCTTTTCAAAAGGCTTCGAGTGTGGTCTCAAGAGAATGTCCACCGCGCTTCCCAAATCCACTCAATATCTCGATCAACCTCTATTAGCGGACTTTTGCCTACACGCACTCAAGGCATCTTCATAGGGCACAAGACCCTTCTTCATCCTCCTCTCGTCCACACGATGGGCACTTATCGCATCTTAGCCTTCTTTGCAGCAGAAAGGGAACATGACTTCCTACCAAGAACCGCAGATTTGGCAATAGTTTTTTCGAGCCCTATTCGAGTTCCCTACCATCGTGGGTCCTCTTGAGATCACTCTTGTAGCCTGTGGTTCCGGATCTATGCTATAGGCTCCTGGCCATCCTCCTCCACCGCCGCTCGACCACCGGATGCCCTCCTTCAACAAACTCACCTAACATTGGTTTCGAACCGTGTCCTCTCCCGGTTCTTCAAACCCTAAGACCGTGACATCGAGTGGTCAGCAATCACCGTGGAAGCTGCAAAATAGTCCCCTGCCTCGCTTGCCACCGGTTTAGCCATCGGTGTCGAAGGCTCAATCAGCCCCTCGCTCCTCCACTACTTGGAGTATTTCTTCAAGTGACACCTTCCATGTTGTGTATTACCCGTAGGCTGGCCTCGCTCAACCACTCAGTATCGACCGATCCCGAGGGAAGCTTCCTGGGAGGTGGTAACGGCGCCGGCCCTATCGTGGTTCTGAGATAGGTAGGCTCTGGTGGTTGGTCATGGATCTGGTGGTCGCCCCGTCACCAGTATTCCCTATGGTCTCTACCGAGATCCGTGAGGAGGAGCCGGAACCATTCAGAAGTTGTGGAGCTCTTGATAGGGTTATAGGGGCAACCCATTCCCTCATTGCCTTGAGGTCGGTGCTCCTCGAGCAAGACCTCCTTTTTCTTTCTTCTCTCGCCTCCGCCTCTACTCACTACTCACTTCACAAGATTCTCCTCCTCGATAATCATGCCCATCTTTACCTATTCGTACGTATCAGAATACGAACGAATCGAGGGACTCCCCAAATTGTACCATGGCCTCCCCATCCTGATTCCGTTTTTCACCCCCTCATTGGGATGTTTGAATGCCCCGAGATCCAGAACCGACCGGTGGTACCTCTTAACAAATTCCCGGAGGGTTTCTCCCTCCCTCTGTCTTATCTCCAACAACTCCATCATGTCATCTTCGGGTCATCACGGCTCCAAATTGCTCCGCAAATTCTCTCAGACATCCGCTCAAAGCTCGAACGCTTCCCGTGGTAGCCTCGCAGCACCATTCTCTCGCCCTTCTCGAGAGTGCAGTGAAGGACCCACACCGCTGGGTTGCCGCTAGGCCCTCGCGACCGCTTTATGTGCACCACCGGTCACTCTTCCCCGAGAACCTTAAATCTGGGAAACAGAAATCTCGGGGGATTGTTACGCCCATGATCTCCACTGAGAGTGAGGACTCATTGTCCAGCCTTTTATCCTCCAACTCGCACCTTTCCTGCTTCCTGAGGTCTTCCACAACCCGTGGTCAACCTCCGCATTTCCCTTCTAATTCTTCCACGCGGAGGTGGGTGCCGTGGTCTTGCAAGTGCCGATGGGACCCCTTTCTTCCGTATTCATCTCCCTCCCGGCAAGATTCAGGTTTTTGGTCTTGGGCTTCATCCTCCACCTGCTCACGAAGTGGGACATTCCCGCTGCCGGACTCGTGGACGCCATGGCTTGCTTTCCTCCGTCCTTCCCGTAGTTCCCGCATGATGGACGCTAGTGTTTCCATCCTGCTTTCTCCATCCGATCCATCCTCTCCGTGATTTCCTATTTTGGGCCCTCAGCACACCTCCTCAAAGTCACCGACTCTTCTAGACTCACCCCTCCCGCTATTTCCCTCATCATGCGCTTTGTGTTTCTTGAATGTGCTCTGGAAGCTCCGCTTTTGACTCGATCCCCACTGCACTGGAGCCAAGATGTTGATTCGGCTTTATGCGTTCTCAAAGAGTGATCGGACTCCGCCGCAAGATACTCGAGCAGAACACTCGCCACCTCATCGATCCTCTATTCACCGTAATAGCGATTTCCTCGTGCATGCATTCACAAAACAGGTCAATCTGGTCGTTGGTGTTTTTCTTGCGAAACCCTCCGACGATCAAGTCAAGAATCGGGTTGTTCTTTTGTATCCTCTTGTTAGAGAGACCTGAGGAAATAAAAAGATATTTTTCCTTTTTATGATTAGAATCACCTACTAGAGATTCCAAGGGAAAATTAATGCAGAAAAGATGAAGACGAAGAAGAAGAAGAACCTCTAGAAATTCTCTAACCCCGAACCTTTACTTCAATTTTTTCTTTATACTTCGCTTCCCGCCTTTTTTCCTGGGGCGGCTGCTCGCTGCTCATAGTGTCCGGGTCCCTCCGACAACCGGATTACCGTGACATTCCTTAGAATGCGTGATCGTCTCAGCGGGCATGGGTTCACATGGCCTCGATCATAGTGTCGGGCGTGTGCACACAAAATGATGACTCGCGGGGCGATGCCGCCACTCCAGTAATCGGTCGTGACACTATATAGCGCGGGCATGGGTCGCATCGATCGTCACGCTGAGTCGCTCAAACCGTAGTCGGATCTTGCATTTTCTCCGCTGTCACTAGTGTGGTCGAGTCATGCCCGGGTTTGAAAACCTCGAGCGTAAGGATGAGCTCGGGTTTCGACCAGCCTTGAAGCTCCTCGACCTTGACCAGCTTTGACGGGCTGTGAAGACCTCGAGCGAGAGAAAGAGCTCGGGGCTCGACTAGTCTTGGACTCCTCGACCTCAACCAGCCTTTGACGCCTAGTAAAGCTATCTTCGTGCCACTGGTCTGGTCTTCTGCTCGAGCTGGACTCGACCTCGAGGAATTTTATTCGAGTTGGATTGGCCTCGAGTATACCTGCTCGATATTACCCAAACACTATTCTTCTTTTCTTAAGGACGCATGACATATTTTGGGTGCCTCTAAAGCATCGCACCTATAAATAGGAAACTCAAACCACATTTATTTATTTATTACGTGGAGGAAAAATTTAGTATACTGACTCCACGTGCTTGGAGATTTAGAAGATTTAGAAGTTCTAGTGTGCCCAATGAAGATTTAGAAGATTTAATGTGCGCAATAATATGCCTAAACAAAATCGTTGTTATGAATAATGCTACATTTACATAATTAAGGAATTGGATCAATAATTAAAAAGAATACACGATCCTTTGTATTTTCTTGAACAAGCATGTCCATCTACAAATTGGTACATGCATTGAGCCATCCTCGCCAAATTCATTGCAATCCCAATAAAAACGCTCGGTAAGTAATGTCGGTTTCCAAATCGATCACTCGCTCATCTTCATCCATGTCTCGAGCATTCAAATCTCAGTATATGTTCACGAGCTTCACCCTCTCGAAACTCCGGCTTCATACATGTAACATTGAATTGATTTAGGAACATCTACCCTCTTCAACTCATCCTAATAATTAATTACATCAAGATCTATTATAAACAACATTAACAATTAATCAATCATCAAATAATCAGATCGTGAGTACTACAATTTGTTATAGAGAATATCCTATATTACCGAGAACAGCTTCTGGACTAATAATACGAATACATTTGTGTTCTCAACGAATATGAGATATTTTCCATAGCACGATTAATATTAAAAATTAATTAATTGTACCGATGATGTTCCCAAATCGTCTCGCTAGTTGTAGAATCATTGCTCGACCAATGAATTATATTGGGATAATCTTTCACGAATTCCAAGGCCTCCTTTGTTATTGGATTTCATCAGAAAAGCATATGCGTAGATTAGAATCACAGTGAGCCGATATTGAAACCTAGGCATTTTCCATGTGCTCTTGAAGAGTTGGTATGTAGTCGCCGTGGTACCACTTTGCCTCCACTAAATATGCTTTACATATATCTCTCCACTCGAAATTTTTTTTATCGAATTAATTAATATAACACAAGATATATAGTGCTCGATGCTGCTTTTCTCAGGTGTCTTCCAATAGTGTAAAAACTATTGCTCACGCTGATGTTCGAGCTCAAGCGTAAACGCCTCCGATTTCGCTTCTCTTTATCCGCTGAATGACGACCATCTTTGGCCTCGCGCCACATAACAAGTCATGGATCGCCGGATGTTTTTCTGCAAAACCCTCCGACGCCAAGTCGTTGATCGGTTTATTCTTGTTGTATCCTCTTTGTTGTAGAGACCACATAAATAAAATTCGTAAGAAGTAAGAATAAGATGATCTCAGTAAAATTTCGTAACCCCCGCTCGCTTTCCTTTTCCTTTTATATTTTCGTTTTCCCACCATTTTTCCTTCGGGAATGCCGCTCCGCGCCTATGGTGCCCGGCCCCTCCGACAACCGGATTACCGTGCCACCCTTGGGAATACGGGATCGTCTGCGCGCATGGGTTCCCATGGCCTCGATCATTATGTCTGACATGTGCGCATGGAATGATGACATTGTGGGGATTGGTCAGCCATACCGCTGGGGCATTGGTCAAACATCGATCATCGTGGTCGAGTCACTGAGAAACGGGCCTGACCGTCCCGAACCGATCAGATCCGAATCTTTCATTTCCTCCGTGCCGTGGATCGACGTGGATTGAGTTAGTGCTCGAGAACTCAAGACCTCGAGCGTAAGAACGAGCTCGAGTTTCGACCAGCCTCCGGCCCTCGACCTTGACCAGCCTTGACGGGCCATGAAGGCCCCGAGCGTAAGAGTGAGCCTGCGCTCGACCAATCTTGTACTCCCGACCTTGGCCGCCTTGACGCCTAATAAGACTATTTTCGTACCGGCTGGCCGGGTCTTCTCGCCCGAGATGGGTCGACCTCGAGGTCCATTACTCGAGCCGGTGGGCTTCGAGGAGACCTCGCTCGATATTACCCAAACACCAGCCCCTAGTTTCTAGTCTTGGAGTGGAGCGAGATAAGAATGGAAACCTCTTAGTATGGGCTTCGGCTCCGGCCTTTTCATTTCCCGTGTTGAGTCAGCTTTCCACTTCCATCATTTCACATTAAGTGGGACACATGGGAGGATCCGGCCGTATGCTTGAATTTTGAAGAACATTACATGAACGGTCACGCCTCTCGAGATGCGTGCCGTCCATCAAGAGACGCCCTCCCCTTTAAAACCCTCGATTTCTTCACTCGTGCTTCCTATTGCTCATTTTAATTCGCACTAAAATTGCTCGCTGCAAGTGCTTCCTGCCTTCTCTTTACCATCGCTTATTTCCGACCGTCACCTTTTACTCTGTATAAACCTCTTTCTTTTTCTTGTTTCCACTGCTCTTCATTCATTTAGGTTTTGATTCCCACCGGGTAGATTCTTTCTATAGGATACATGTCAAACACCCAACAACCCCAGTAGGATGTCATCCGAGGAGTCGCCCTCCGCAAGTGATGTAGACCCTTAATATAAGCTCATGAGAGATTCCAGCCTGTAGGGGTCTTAATCATGGTGGACACCCACCAGCATCGTGGGAAGAGTCCGCCAAGCAATGAGGGTAGGGTATCCCATTGACTCTACGAGGTGTGAAACCACACACCATGATCCGGATAGGCTTAGGCGCACCTACCACATACCGGATAATGTGGACTCATGGGTGCCGTGCAGGTGATATACCCACCGCCTCCTCGTGGGTATGCTACCTTCCACGTGGAGTGCTTTTAGCTGGGGTCAGCTACCTCTTCAACCTTTATTTTATCCAAGTTCTGTCCATATTCTGCCGGCCCCGGGCAACTCGAACCCGAACGGGTGGAGGGTCCTGTCTCGCCTCTATGTGCTATGGAGATGGTATAATCTGAGCGAACCCCGAGAGGAAATAAAGCATCTCTACCAGCTTGAAATGCAGCTCAAGAATGCCGGGTCGGTACTACCTCACCTCCAACTCAAGGGTAAAAGCTCATAACTCGATCTCCCACTTCTGTGGCAACCTGAAGGGCAAATTCTTCTTTGTCGGGAGATCGGGGCATGTTGCACTTCTCTCCGAGGGATCCCTCCAGCCTCGTTATTTTTGCACCCGTGTCGCTTACTTGTCCAACGAATTTTTATTTTAGTTCTTCCGCTCGCATCTTTTCTCACTATTTTGCTCGTTGTTACTAGCAGTGTCTCGGGGTGCATCTTATAGATTAGGAAGAGCTCTCGAGCACGCCAACACCGCCTCGATAACACGAGCTCGCATGGGAGCTACTTATAGCACGTAACATCGTGGAGTTTGGCCCGGTCCAAGGCAAGGGATAGATGATGTGCTTAACATGCCAAGAGGCCTCGCGAGGACCTCGTGGAGGCGCAAGCAGCTCTTCCAGAAAATGCCTCGAATCGACACCCCACTTCACCGGCTTGAGCCGCCCTCCCGCTCAAGAGGTAGAGCGAGCAGCAGAGGGTGTTGCCCCCAAGGCCCGAGGATCGCCACTTCA
>CM046816.1:31136531-31277937 GCA_025617385.1 Murraya koenigii | reverse complement strand
AACCTCAAGGAATGAAAAATTACCCTTTCTCAAAGGGTAAAGTCGACATAACTCTCTTCATTAAGCATAGGAACAAAGATATTCTTATTGTTTAAATTCATGTTATAATGAGCTATTGCGTAAGGAATTTTTCTCCTGTATGAACAAAGAATTTGAGATGAGCATGATGGGAAAGCTGAAGTACTTCTTAGACTGCAAATAACATAAAAAGAGGAAGGAATTTTCATAAACAAAAACAAGTATATAAGGGATCCACTTAAAAGATTTGGTTATGAAAATGGAACGGAAAAAAGTGCTCTAATAAGTACAACCATCAAGCTAGATAAGAATGAAAAAATTAAGGAAGTTGATATCAAGACATATCAAGGTATGATCAGATCCTTGCTCTATTTAACTACAAGTAGGCTCGATATTATGCTTAGTGTGTGCTTGTGTACTAGATTTCAATCATGTTCTAAAGAGTCTCACTTGGTTATTGTTAAATGTATCTTTTGGTATTTGATTGGCACCATTGACCTTGTCTTTTGATATCCTAGGGGAACACACGTAGACCTAACATATTTTTCGGATGCTAATTTTACTAGCCGGTTATACTAAACGATAAGCTAGATTTTACAGGTCTATACATTTTAGCATTACAACACAACATTAGGGCCGTCCCATTCATTCTATGCTCACCCCGGTCTAAGGCTGGCTTTTTAGGAAGCCTATTCTCACCGTGCTCAAGGCCTAGCTAGCCTACCTACAGGTCATCCGATTACTCTCTCTCTCTTTTAATCCAGCCATTTTCACTACAAATTAAACCAATTAAATGATTTCTCATCACTTTTAAACCTGAAAATCATACTCAAAAATTACTTTCACTAACAAATTTGCAAAATCCCAAATTTTAACCTAGGTTTTCAACCGGCCACACTTCCTTAAATTTGATTCATTTTAAACTCATTTTTTTATAAATTAAGATCATAAATTAATTTCATACATTATTTTCTTTACATTAATCAGTCTTTTTTTCTTCAAATCCTTTATATACATCAAAATCCATTTTTGTCCAAAATGTCCACTTCCAGGTCACGGGTAGATAAGAGTAGAAAGAAAGTTGATAATGCTCAGCCCAAACAAAAGAGAACAGATAGAGGAAGCATTGATCAAGATTTTCTTTTAGTGAGGGTACTTTTCGAAAAAATGCCTCTCCAAGAAATTCTATCTCCACTTCATGAATCGTACAGTGGTCACTTCTTACTATCTTAACTTAGAATTCTTGCGCTCTATTATGATTAGCAATAAAAACTTAGTTTAATTGCTAGAGAAAGTATAATGGATCAATGCCTTAGTAATAGAAGAGAATGTGTATACCAACTTAGCAAAGGTATTTTACTTAAACGTGGATCATTCACTGAGAAACAGAATCGTGCCATAACTCATGTAGGGGGAGTAAATATAGAATTTAGACCTAGGTTGCTTACTGATATCCTTAAAACCCTCAATGAAGGTCTAGGAATTTACTCTGATAGGAAATATCCTTATTTCTATAATTGCCATTCATAATATCTGTAATAGTGTAGATTTTTTTTTTATGACTTTTGTAATATCCATTTCCACACTCAATTCTAATATCTTCAATCACGAGTTTTACTTCGCATTCTTCAATTTATCATTACTCCTAGATCAAGGCATATAGATAATCCCTTGTTGATTGTATTCTTAGACTTTGACCTATTAATCTAGGGTATACACTCATTCGTCATATGTTGAGTATCCCTAGTACGATCGTCGATTCACTTCCATATGGTCATTTTGTCACTTAAATACTTCATTACTTTAAAGTCCCCTTAGATGAACCACACTTTCGATCTTACCAAGCCCATTGGTGATGAGATTGTTTATAGCTTAAGCTTTACTTAGAAGGATAGGGCATGGTTAAAGACTAAGTGTGATCAGGTTACTTTACTCGCCTCTAGTAATGACCATTCGCTTAATGATGCTATCCTCCTGAGGAGTTGCTTTATTTCTCTTTACCTCTGCGAGCTCGACGATCGTGCTTCAAAAGTTCAGCAATATGATCATTTTTTCTTGCACTTCCTCCAGAGCCTCTTGCTTCAGACTCTATCACTCTCCAATAGCAGAAAGATAAGGTTTGGATGCTTTATGTGCAGCAAACCAACTTCCAACAGCACATTCTCGAGTAGCTGCAGTAGTAGCATCTTCTTACTAGATAGTGACTTCTATTCGAGAACTTTGGTATTTCTTATCTATTCTAGTCGTAGCCATCATCTCCTTCAACTCTGCCTTCATCTCCTTATTTTCGTTTTGTTTTATTTTGTTTGTATTAAATATACCAACATATCGTTTCATATATTATTACATCATACAACGATCTATATTTTATTTTATTTTCTTTTGAATATTTTATTATATAATATTGATTTTGAAATTTTTAATCTTGTGATTATGTGGTTCTTTTTATTATTTTGATATTGGTTTGATTGCTAGAGTTGACTTAATGAATCTTTGAAAATATATGTGGTTGTAGCTGGGTTGATTCAAAAGACACTGGAAGTGTTCTTTTACAGGTTTGAAGTTTTGGTTTCCTCTATATTTAGGGGAGGTTTTGCCTAAAATTTCTACAAATTTCCTGTCCTTCTATTTTTCCTCTTTTTCTTTTTGATGATAAAGGGGGAGAATTATTTAAAGGATACACTTTGCATGCATTAGGTGATATTAATTTTCTTTTATGTAGATCATGTATTGTATATGTACAGTAGGAGCTCTTGAGCTTTTAATGTTTATAAAGTTGTACATTTATAGGGGGAGCGTTTTTTTATTGAACATTTTTTGAAAAGAAATATGGACACATTAAAGGGAGCATTTCAATAAAATTTTTCAAATAAGTTATATGTTTTATCATCATTAAAAAGGACGAGATCTTAACATATTGATTTTAATGATAACAAACCACGGATTAGTTTTATAACAAATATTAATAATATTTTGAAATATTATGATTCCACATTCATAAGTAAATCAAATTTTATTTATAAGTCTCTAAATCTTTGACAAACAACTTCCAGCTTAAGAAAACCGACAGACCAAATAGAAGAAGAAAGCTTTCTAGATCTAAATGGCTTCCAGCTTAAGCCAACCTGAAAATCAATTACAAGAGATGTACTCACTGGAATCCAACACCTTCCTACTTAAGGTAACTTGGAAACTGAATACAAGAAGAAGGCTTTCTAGACTTGAACAACTTCCAGCTTAAGACAAACAACAAATTAGTTATTCAAGACATGCTCTCTGGACCTAAACGGCAAACTAGATATTCGTAAATTGGAAATCAAATATTTGAAAATTCATATGGCAGCTCTAACGGTAATATTAAATTAGCAAATAAGAAACCAGGTATGAGGCAAAAATCAATAACGACTAGTTTTCTACTCCAATTATAATAAGACTCATTCGAATTCAAATTAAGATTAGATAACTACAGTTATCATTAAACATTTCTCTGCAATACAAACCTAAACTTTTTGATTTATTTCTTTCATTTATTCACACAATTAAGCTTTCATTTGTATTCAAATAGATTTTGTGAAGGAAATTATTTTTGTAAACTTTATTGTAAAAAGGAGATTTAGTAATTATAAGTATTGGGATACACTTCGTTTAAGAGATTGAGGATAATCTCTTATTGTAAATGTCAATTGATACCTTAGAAGTCAAGTGTAAGTATTATTGAATCCTTCAAGGTGAGCTTAGTAAAATACTCAACCCTAGTGAGCTTGGAGGTGTGGATGTAGGTACGGTTGGCCGAATTATATAAAAATCAAGTTTTTACATTACTCTATCCCTTACTCTTTAACTCTACTGCACTTTAGTTTTGTCATTTTGAATTTGGTAGATTTGATTGAAGTGTATTTATTTCTAATTAGCAATAATTTTTTAGAAATCCAATTCACCCTTATCTCAGGTTGCATAGTTAGTATTTCAAATATACCTTTCGATGCTCTTGGAGCCAATTTTCCTTGATTTATATAAGCACACTTTGTTAAAAAAACATTAGTATTTATATAAATATCAACCATTTTCTGTGTTGAACATTTAAGTATCACAAATTACTGATACTATAGTGTCTATAAGTTAGAAATCAATTCCATATAGAATTCAAACCTAGGACCTACAATATTCAAACTTTTAAATTTAAGAAAAAAACCATTGTAATTATTTTAAGGTGTTAGTAAAGAAACATATATATAAATAGAAAGAAACAGTCTTGTTATTTTATAATTAGAAAAAGAATATATAAATAGAAATGAAAGAAACCCTAATTATCTCCAAACTCACTAACTTGACCATACTGCCGTCATCTAATCTTCCTGGTTACCACTTTGCCTCTCCTCATGGTCGCTTTGCCTATTCTCATAGTCATCATCCAGTCTTTATGGTAGTCATCTCTCACTTGTCTTGGTGGTCATCGCCTCTCATTTGTCGCTGTAGTCACAGCTTCGATTCTTATCGTTGCAAGTCGTCATCATCCGGGCTAGCCACCATTCTTTTCATTCACAATAAAGATAAAAAAAAAAAAGAAAGAACTGAAGTATATGGGATAGATGGCTATTTTTGGATTAGAATTGAAAATTTTTTACATGTGTTATTTATAATTTAATTTATTTTTTATTTTTAAAAAAAAAGTGATTAATTTCTTAATTTTTATATTCTTATATTAGATGTATAGGAAATCGATTAAATGATTGATAAAAGAACTAAAACAATTAGAAAACAAAAATCCTAAATTTTATTTACAAGTGTAAAATGCATCTTTGAGGCTTAATAATTGAAATTAATCACCCTATTTTTTTTTTATAGGTATCGTGACTATAATACAAACAAAGAATGGAGACATAGACATAGATCATGTTCCCATTCAAGTGACAGATTGAGGAACTGAACTAAATCACTCTCCCCTCCTCCCTCCTCCCTCCCTTTCTCATTCGAAAAGATACAGAACAACTTAATGTAAAAAATATGGCCATTGAGGTGGGGAAATTGTGAAAGTTCCTTGTTAATTGTTATATCAGAAAGGCTTTACAATACAACTTTATATGTATATATATATATAAATTCCTTGTTAATTGTTATATCGGAAAGCTTTATAGTATAACTTCATACATACACACACACACACACATTTTCATTCCATGAACAGATAAAATTAGGATAAGTATGGCGTTTATTTTTTGTTCATTATTTCTTTTACCTTCTATATTTTATCTATAGCAAGCAGAACAGTGGCTCTAAGGCTGTGATATGGCGCCACTTGTTTGTAGCCATGCTACTTAGTGCTCGTTGTTCTAGGTTTACCTTCATCCTCTTTTGCAAAAATGAAACAATCTCCTATTGATTAGTTAATAACAATGAGACCCTTTTCATCTAAGAGAAGAGCTATTTCATCATAGAAGTTTTATCTTTTTTTTTTTTCAATTTTACTTCACTCACTAGTAACTTTTAATATTGTTTGTAAAATTTGTTCATTTTAATTTTTATCTAATGGATTTCCAAAAAATTGAGAACCATTGTTATGTTATTTCACTATTTTGAGTGGTTGTTATTTTGTGTTATGTTATGTTATTTCACTATTTATCAGTTGGGTAACAGGGCAATGTTGGATTCCATGTCCCACTGTGCTACCCATGAGCGTGACTAGCTACCATAGATTTTATGGCCAACAGAGAACCTATGCTTCGATTGGTTGGATCTTGCTTGCCTTTAACCAGCAATAGTTGTCATTAGTAGACTTACATATATTTCCCTAGTATCTGTAGTGATGGAATTCATTTTTTTTCTTTAATTATTGCGTATTTAGGTATGAATTAGTCATCTCTTTTAGTCTTATCACAAAGTAGTTCCATGCTTTGAAATTTGCAGGCTTAGTAGCTATATGTGTGTAAATTTATCAAACATTTAACTCATCATCATCCTTTACTTGCTTCCTTTTTTATTACAATACAGGGCAATTGCTTGGTGTACCTTCAATAATTGTACAAATGGTACCAAATATGTCACTTTTTAGAGCTGTTAAATTTGTGACTTGAATAAAGAAAGTAAAGTTGGTAAGCATTTAAGACTTAAGTAAATGGATTTGATAAGCATTAAAGAATTGAACAAACGTAAAATTGATTGGTAACCAATTGAGCCATAATTAGAAACCAATTGTAATGCCCATAATGGCTATTATAAAATTTACAAATTGCTGAAGCCTAAACACTATAAATAGGCTTCATTCCATGAGAGTTAATACATCCAATATTTGAGCGATTGCAAGTGAAGCAATTGATAGATTTTAAAAGATTTTCTACTTGAGTGTTCTAGTGAGATCTAATTAGGTGTGTTAGGGTTTTGGGTTTTAAGAGTTTTTTCTCGATATTGTAACTCCCATTTGTTAGTAAAATTATCTTTTAGTCTTTACCTGTAGATATAGGCTTTATGTCGAACCACGTAAATTATTGTATCTTATTTTCTTTAGCATTTGTTTGCACCATATTTATATTTCTCTAAAAGCCACAGGCACTATAAATTTGTTATAGCTCAACTCGTGCTTCTGCAACAATTGATATCAGAGCTGAAGGTTCATACTTGAGGTATATGGCACTATTCACGCATATGGTACTATTTATAAATATAGTGCTATTTATGAATACGATCATCGTTCACGGATACGAGTACTATTCATAGTAGTGGATACAGCTATTTATATTTGGGAGACAGTCTATTGTAAGTAGTGCGTATTTTTTACATGTCCAATAAATTTTTGTCAACAAGACGAAAAGAGTTTAAGAAATCTGAGTTTTAAGTAGGACTGTTGTGACCCCTCAGTTTTCTTAGGAACTTTTCTAGTATATTTATTCATACGAAATAAACATCATAGAGACTCTTCTTTCAAGTATGAATAGTTTTTAAAGGAACTAATCATTTGGGGTTAAGAAGGATGGAAGAGGCATCATCGTCATCATCATTATCAGCAAAGACTACTGTGACTAATATAAAATTTAAAGTAGAGAAATTCGATGGTACTAATAATTTTGGTAGTACTAATAATTTTGGTATGTGGCAATGAGAGATATTAGATGTCTTATGTCAACAAGAGCCAGAGCTCACTTTTGATATTAGATTTCTTATTTCAACAAGAGCCAGAGCTCGATCTTGAAGAAAAGCCTGACAAGATAGATGACAAGGAGTGGACAAAGATCAATACATAATTATATGGTACTATTCACTTATGTCTGGCTACAGAACAGAAGTACTCTGTTATGAAAGAGACATCAGCAAAGAAATTATGGGATACACTAGAAGAAAAGTGCATGAAGAAAACTCTTGAAAATAAACTTTATTAGAAAAAAAAACTCTATCAATTCATATATATACCTAGAATGTCTATAAAACACCATGTGGACTTATTCAATAAGATATTAGCTAATTTGCTAAATTTAGATGAGAAATTTAAAGATGAAGATAAGGCATTATTATTGTTAAATTCTCTTCCTGATAAATATGATTATCTCTCCACTACTTTGCTTGATAAAAAGGACAGTGTTACATTTGATGTTGTTTGTAGTGCATTGCATAACTCTGGACTAGAAAGAAAAATAGAAAAGATCACAGGGATGCAATTATAGAAGTATTGACAGAAAGAGATCGTTCAAAAACTCAGGAAGCTAGTAAAAGAGACAAGTCTAAAGGAAGGCCTACTAAAGATGAATGTGCTTTTTATCATGAGAAAAAACATTGGAAAAAGAATTGTCCTAAGTTACAAAAGGGCAAGACTAATGCTGATGCATGTGTAGCAGAGATTGATGAGGATTTAGACTTAAGCATAGCTGGCATGAAATTTACATGTCACTCAGATGAATGGATTTTGGATTCAGGTTGTACTTATTATATGTGTCCTAACAAAGGCTGGTTCTCTAACCTCAAGGAGCTGGACGGTGGAGTTGTTTTTATGGGCAATGACGATGTTTATAAAATCATAGGAATAGGTTCAATTCAATTAAAGAATCACAACAGCTCAATCCAAGTCTTAATTGATATTCGCTATGTACCAATCTTGAAGAAAAATATCATCTCATTAGGAGTCTTAGAATCCAAAAGGCTAACAAGCACTTTGAGAAATTGATTGTTGAATGTAATAGTTGGTGCACTGATGGTGATGAAAGGCATAAGGAAAAATAACTTGTATTATTTCTAAGGGAGTACAGTTATTGGATCAATATCAACAGTTTCTAGAAATGATGCAAATTCAGAGACAAATAAGTTGTGGCATATGCGTTTGGAAAATGCTAGTGAAAAAGCTTTGCAGACTTTAGTGAAGCAAGGATTATTGAAAGGTACAAATTATTACAAATTAGGAATTTACGAATATTGTGTTCTGGATAATAAGACATGGGTGAAGTCTGGTTCAGTAATTCACAATATAAAATGGATTCTGAACTATGTTCACGTTGAAATGTGAGGACTTATCCGAATAGCTTCTTTGGGTAGTATGCACTATTTTTTTATGTTTATTGATGATTATTCAAGAAAAGTATGGGTGTATTTGATAAAGAACGAGAATAAATTTTTGAGCATATTTCTAAAATGAAAGAAGATTGTCGAAACTCAGACTGATCGAAAGGTCAAAAGGCCTCACTTAGATAATAATGGCGAGTACAAGAATGATCCATTTCTACAAGTATGCTGAGATAAAAATATTATACGACACTTCACTATTTGAGGTACACCATAACAGAATGGGGTGGCAGAACACATAAATCAGACTATACTAGAGAAAGTTCGATATATATTGTCAAATTCTAGATTAGGCAAAGAGTTTTGAGTCAAGCGATTGTACATGCATGCCATCTAATTAATCATTTTCCATTAACTGCAATTAAGGGCAAAACACCCATAAAAATGTGGACTGTTAAATATGCTACTGATTATCATTTTGTACATGTTTTTAATTTCATTTCTTATTATTATGTAAAAGAATCTAAGTTAGACCCAAGAGCAAAGAAAGCATTATTAATGGTATAACTGCTAGGGTAAAAGGATATTGTTTGTGGTGTTCAGTTACAAAGAAGATTATTTTCAGTAGAGATGTAACTTTTGATTAATATACTATGCTGAAACAAAAGCATTCTCAAAAAGAAGACAAATCTAGTAGTACTTTATAGCAGGTAGAGTTTAAAAATATTACAGTTGATTCAACTAGTGCTGATGAGATGGATAATAAATCTCTATCAACAAAAGTTAAAGAAGCGGTTCTGACCCAAAAACCTTCACATCAATAAGATTCAAGTGTATATAGAAGGCCACGCAGAGAAATTCATAAGTCTGATCACTTTATTAATATAGTGACCTATGCACTTCTAGTTGTAGATGATGATGTTCCTTCCACTACAGATAAGTAGTAAGTAACCTTGAAAGTGTACAATAGAAGCAAATAATAGATAAAGAAATGTTGTCTTTTTATAAAAATAGAATTTGGGAGTCAGTGACACTATCCAAAGAAAAGAAGGGTGCAAATAGGTATATGCAAAGAATGAAAGATTTCCTTGTAAGAATGAAATTCATTATAAAGCTAGATTGGTAACGAAGGATTATTCTCAGAATGAAAGAATAAACTACACATAATGAAAATTATGTTTTTACATGGTAATTTGAAAAAAGAAATCTATATGACTCATCTAGATGGATTCAAGGTTGTTCAAAAGAAAACTGGGTTTACAAACTGACAAAGTCGCTTCATGGATTGAAACAATCTCTGAGGCAGTGATATAAGCGATTTGATCGGTTTATGAACGAGTAAAGGTACACAAGAAATAAATTTGACCATTGTGTGTAATTTCATAAGCTACAATATAGATCTTTCATATATTTACTCATGTATGTGGATGATATACTAATAGTATCCAAGAGTAAATATGAGATTAATAAGTTGAAAACTCAACTTAATTAAGAGTTTAGGATGAAAGATCTGAGTGAAGCTAAGAAAATTCTTAGTATGGAGATATGTAGAGATAGAGCTCATAGTAAAGTCAACTTATCTCAGAAGCAATATTTGAAGAAAATACTATAGTAGTTTAGCATGACTAAGTAGATAAAATCTGTGAGCTCCTTATTGGCTTCTTATTTCAAGCTTTCTACACAACTATCTCCTTTGATGGATGCGAAACGAGAATACATGTCTTATATTCTATTCAAATGTAGTTGGTAGCTTGATTGTATGAAATAGTGTGTACAAGGCCTAACATTTCACAAGTAGTTAGTATGATGAGTAGGTATATGCATAATCCTAGTAAACGATATTGGCAAGCTGTAAAATGAATTTTACGATACATTCAGAAGACCGTGGAGGTTAGTTTACTGTTTGAGCAAGATGACACACTTGGTGAAGGTGTGATTAGGTGCGTTAATTCTGATTATGCTATTGATTTGGAAAAACGACAGTCAATTATCGAATATGTATTTACTTTTATCAGAGGGCAAATCAATTGAAAGTCTATACTACAGTCTACAGTTGCACTATTAACTACAAAGGCCCAATACATGGCAATTACGAAGGTTGTTAAAAAGGCTATTTAGCTACAAGGATTGCTTGATACTTAGGGTTGGTATAGTAATATATTAATATGTATTATGACAATCAAAGTGTTACAAACTTAGCAAAGACTAAGTTTATCATGCTCATATGAAGTATATCGACGTACGATTTCATTTTGTGCGGTAAATTATTAATGAGGGGAAGATTCTTCTACAGTAAAATAAGACCGTAGAGAATCTTGAAAATATATTAACTAAGGTAGTGACGACGATTATGTTTGAGCACTGTCTAAACTTAAGCAATATCTTACAAGTTTAAACTAGTGATGAAGGCAGAGATTGAAGGATGATTTGACGTATATGGAGTTCAATACTATTCAAGTCAAAGTGAAGATTTGTTGAATTTGTGATTTGAATAAAGAATTGAGCAAGTAGAGTTGGTAAGCATTAAAAAATTGAGCAGGTAGAGTTGGTAAGCATTAAAGAATTAAACAAGGGCAAAATTGGTTAGTCACCAATTGTAATGGCCGGCCATAATTGGAAACCAATTGTAGTGGTTGACCATACTGCCTATGATGGCCATTATAAAATTGAAAAATTGTTAAAGCCTAAACACTATAAATAGACTCCAATGTTTGAGAGCAATTGAGAGAGTTTGAGAAAGCTTCTACTTGAGTGTTCTAGTGAGATCCAATTGGGTATACTAGGATTTTGAGTTTTGAGATTTTTTTCTCAATATTATAACTCTCATTTGTTAGTAAAATTATCTTCTAGTCTTTACCCGTAAACATAAGCTTTACTCTGAACCACATAAATTATTGTGTTCTATTTTCTTTGCATTTGTGTACACCAAAATTATATTTCCCCAAAAGCCACAATCACCATAAATTTGTAATAGCTCAACCCGAGCTTTTGCAAAAGGAGCAACACAAGTTTATATTTTTCACAAATAGCTGTTGAGAAATTATTTCCTTCGAGTTATTATTTGTATATTTGTGCTGCTTATTAAATATTATTTCTATATGTTTCTATGCATAAAGATATGTGTGCGTTATTCAAACTTCCTTGTGGGGTTGCTAAAAGACTAAAAGGACTAAAGAGAGTTTTTATGGGAATGGTTTGATGATGTTAATGGTTCTCACCCAGTTAAGTCCGACACTGCTACTTTGGCAAAAAGAGAATGGGGGCGACTGGTGGGGCTTAGGAATTGGTAATTTGAATAACAAAAATTGGGCTCTTTTGGTGAAATGGTTGGATATTTCCTCGCGAAAAAGATTATCAGTGGCATGAAGTGATAAGAAGTAAATGCTAGTTTTGAAGGAAAATGGCTAATCACGAAATAAAAAATGGCTATATGCAAATGTTATCAAAAAGCTAAAGTTGATGTTATATAAAAGTTTTTTAATAGTATTTTATTTTATATACTCAAGTATATTGCTATATACAACTTTTTATTGTGATTAATTTGTTTATGTTTTACTCTATTTTTAGACAAATGTTTGAGGATCTCCTAATTATTATTTATTTCATGACATGTGAACCCGATGGGAGGTTCTTTTATGCTATTCATATTTCAAAGAAGGGACTTTGATTTTAATCAATTATTTTATTGACTTTCTAAATTTGGCTTCCTTTAAAAAGGTACATATTTAGGTAATATCGGGCAGGTCTCCTCGAGGCCCTTCTAGCTCGAATGAAATACCCCGAGGTCAATCCAGCTCGAGCAGAAGTCCTGACCACTGGCACGAAGACGGTCTCACTAGACGTCAAAGCTTCGAGCTCTATTGCCTGCTCGAGGTCATCAGGCCCAGTGAAGGCTGGACAAGGACGAAGAGTTCGAAGGCTGATTGAGACCCGAGCTCTCCTCTCTGCTCGCTATAGTCAAGTCCTCGAGCACAACTGGGCCATGCCAGTCATAAGACAAATGGAACGTAAAACCCGGCCGAGGCGCTCTGACCCGTTTCCTCATAATCCCGCACACTTTTCGATGTCTGATCAGGGCCCCACATGGTATGGTGGTGGTACTGTTGCCGATGGCCGACACATGCCCCCACGGTGTCATCATTCCTTGATCGCATGCCCGACATTATGATCTAGCCATGTGAACCATGCTAAGGGGACAGCCGCGCATCCCCAGGGAATATTACGCTAATCCCGGCTGTCAGAGGGACTCAGACACCACTGACGCGGGAACGGATGTTCCAGGGAAGAAAGGGCGGGAAAAATGGAGGATAAAAGGAAACGGAGAGGTAAATTGCAGGGGTTCCAAAAATTCACACTGGTTCTTCTGATTCTTACTTCTCTCTACTCTGATTTTTCTGGAATTCCGTTATTCATAAAGGAAGGAAAAAATACCCCTTTCATTCTTCCAGTCTCTCTAACTAAGAAGGATACAAAAAGAACAACCCGATCACTGACTTGAGCGTCGAAGGGTTTTCGCCGGAACAACATCCGGCAACCCCGACCACTGTTCACGTAGGTACAGTCCAGAGACTCTGCTTTGATAAAGACGGAGGAACTAGAATCCAAGACAGATCCCGCACGAGCTCGAGCTAACTGCGAGCAGAAGATTTTTGGCACTATTTGAAGGGACGCAGGAAACTGCATCAACATTTTTTTGGCGCCGTCTGTGGGGATCAGTTCAAAAAGCCTGATTTCCCAACACGTTCAAGACACAACGCAGCGATGAGAGGAAACAGTCGAAGAGGAGTGAGTCCAGAGGAATCGGTGACTTTGAGGGAAGTGGCCAATGAGGCTCAGAATAGAGAGAGCCAATAGAGAATAGATCGGATGGAGAAACAAATGGAGACTCTGACATCCATATTACAAGAACTCAGGGATGGACAGAGAAGAGCATGTAATGACGTCCTTGAATCCAAATGAGGAACGCTCCCATTCGGGAAAATATGGGAGATGAAGCCCAAAGACCTAGGGCACCAAACGTTGTCGTGAGGGAGGAGACAAACATGGAGGAAAGAGGGTCTCGCTAGCACTTGCAGGATACAGCCCCAACCTCCCGCGTGGAAGAGCTGAAAGGGGAGGTGAGTAGGTTGGCACAAGTTGTGGAGGACCTCCGGGAAACGGAAAGAGCCCAAGTTAGAGAATAATGCTAGACAACGAGTCCCCACTCTCAACAAAGATCATGGGTGTCACGATCCCACGTGACTTCCGCTTCCCAAATCTGAAATTCTCAGGAAAAAGTGATCCGTTGGTGCACATAGAGCGGTTCAACGACATGACAAGAGTGCAGGACGGGATCCGGATGGGAAGGCCATGGTATAATCTGCGAAGCCCTTCGATCCGTTCATATTCGGACGTATATGAACAGGTAAAAATGGATATGGTAATTGAAGAGGAAAAGGCTGCAAAGCTGAGAAGTGAACAGGGCAATGGAGTAAAGAGGAAGGAGAAAGTAGGTCCTGCCCGAGGAGCGCAGGCTTCAAAAGCAACAAGGGACCGGGTTGCCCCATACAACCCTTACCATAGAGCTCCCCCATTGCGGATGGTTCCCCTATAACCTCGAAGGTCTCTAGGTCGGGATCACAGGGAGTACAGGCATCACGACGACCACACATCCCGCAACCGACCACCAAGCGGCACTGAGATAAACTACAACAGAGCAGATCGTCCATTGCCACCCCCACCAAAAAGTTTCCTAAGGGATCGTGCGATACAGATGGTGGAGCAGAGCCCTGCTTACAGGCAATACACAAGGTTGAAGGTATCTCTCGAAGAGATACTTCAAGTGGCTGAGGAGCGAGGACTGCTGAGCCCTCCAACGCCAATGGCCAAGTCAGCTGGCAAATGGGACAAGGGGTGGTTCTCGCTGCTTTATGGTGACCACGGCCATTCCACATCACGAGTGTCGTGATTTGAAGAACCGAGTGGAGGATCCGGTTAGGAATCCGGTACTTGGATGAGTTTATTGAAGGAGGACATCCGGTGGTTGAAGCAAGAACTCGAGGAAGATGATCGAGCTTATGAAATAGACATGGAACCACCTGCCACTAGGGTGATCTCGGTGAGGGCCCACGATGGCGGTGAAGTTCAAACAGGGCTCTGAAGAACTATTACGGATATGCACTGCCTACCGAGAGGTCCTGCTCATTGCCCCACTGCCAAGAAGGCCAAGGTCCGGCAGGTGCCTATTATGTGGACGGAGGAAGACGAGGAGGGGGTGTTGTACCCCAACGAGGATACCCTGGTTATGAAAGCGAACATAGCTAACAAGGAAGTCGACTGAATATTGGTAGGCTGGGGAAGCTCGGTGGATATTCTCTTTAAATCCACGCTCGAGGATTTGGGAATAACAGGTGCGAGCCTCGAGCGGACGAGCACTTCCTTGAAAGGATTCGGGGGAGGGAAGCCGATACCTCTGGGAATCATCAAGCTGGCAGTAACCATGGGCTCGAGGCCTTTTGAAAAAAACATGATGCTGGACTTTGTGGTGGTAAATGAAGCCAGCCCATAACAGGCAATACTAGGGAGGCCGTTTATGAGGATCAACTAGTGCGTGCTATCCACCCACTACTTGGCCCTAAAGTACCGAGTGAATGGGGCTGTAGGGGTCGTAAAAGGCACCGGAGGCGGCAAGGAGTCGCTACTGCCGTGGCGCCAAAGAAACCATGCAGATAACCTCACCGGACTAGAGGGTGTTAAAGAATGGAAGACATGAGCCACCGAGAAGTCGGAGGAGGTCAGTGAGAGCGGACGACTCGAGAAGAAAATCCGGATCGGCTCGGGCATTAGCGAGCGACTATAAGAAAAGTCGGTGGAGTGTCTCGCGAGCACACGCGGATGTGTTCGCATGGATGCATGAGGATATGCCCGGGATTGACCTAGAAGTGGCGTGTCACAGGCTGGCAATACGGAAAGATGCTAAGCCAGTGAGGCAGAAGAGGAGATGCGTCAACCAAGAGAGATATGAGGTCATCAATTGTGAGGTGGAGAAGCTGCTGAAAGCGGGATTCATAAGGGAGGTCTCCTACCCTGAATGGATCTCGAATGTGGTGCTGGTGAAGAAGGCAAGTAGAAAATAGAGAATGTGCGTGGACTTCACAGACGTGAACAAGGCTTGCCCTAAAGATAGCTTCCAGCTGCCAAAGATAGACAAACTGGTGGATTCTACTACGGGCACGCGTCCGCTTAGTTTCATGGACGATTCTCGTGTTATAACCGATTCCCATGCACCGATCAGATGAGGAATGCACAACCTTCATCACCAATCAGGGACTGTACTGCTACAAGGTCATGCTCTTCGGTCTGAAGAATGCGGGGGTAACATACTAGAGGCTAGTGAACAAGGTCTTCAAGCCATTGATCGGTCGAACGATGGAGGTGTATGTGGATGACATGATCACCAAGTCTAAAGACGCGGAGGAATATGTAAGGCATTTAGAGGAGACCTTTACACTCTTAAGAAAGTACCGGATGAAGCTGAACCCAGAGAAATGTGCTTTTGGGGTTGGTTCGGGAAAATTCTTAGGCTTCGTAGTCAGTCACAGAGCGATCAAGGCCAATCCAGAGAAGATAAGAGCAGTGGTGGAAATGAGGTCCCCCCGTAGCCTCAAAGAGATACAAAGTCTCACCGGCAAACTGGCATCCCTCAACAGGTTCGTATCTCGAGCCACGGATAAATGCCGAGTCTTCTTCTAAGAAATAAAGAAAGGCAGGAAGACAAAGTGGACCACGTAATGTGAGCTGCGTTCCAACGGTTGAAAGAATACTTGCTGAAAGCTCCACTACTGCCTACACCTCGAGCAAGGGAGGTATTGTTTCAGCATTTCAGCCGTGTCCCAATGGGCAACGAGTTCGGTTCTGGTAAGGGAGGAGTCAGGGGTGCAGTACCCTGTTTATTACACGAGCAGAGCTTTGCTAGAACCTGAGGCTCGATATCCACTGATGGAGAAATGGGCACTGGCCCTTGTCACAGCAGCCTGAAAGCTGAGGCCTTATTTTCAGGCGCATTCAATAGCGGTTCAGACAAACCAGCCACTCAGGCAGACTCTGTATAATCCAGAGACCTCCGGAAGGTTGGTGAAATGGTCAGTGGAGCTCAGTGAATTCGACATCAGCTACCAACCTCGAACAGCTATAAAATCTCAATCCTTAGCTGACTTCATGGTCGAGTGCACTGCAAAGGATGAGGAGAAGGAGAGCGAGCCCCCACCAGATTCCCAGGCCTTGACCAACACATGGATAGTCACAGTAGATGGATCTTGTGGAAATCAGGGAGCAAGGGCAGGAGTTGTGCTCCTTAGTCCTGAAGAGGCAGAGATGCAATACGCTGTGAAATTGGAATTCGAAATTACCAATAATCAGGCCAAGTACGAAGACGTAATAGTGGGATTGAAGCTTGCCTCGGTAGTAAAAGCAGAAGAGGTAAAGCTTCGAACATACTCACAGCTGGTGACAAACCACCTCGACGAAAGCTTCCAGGCGAAGGGGGAGAAGATGGAAGCCTACATACGAAAGGTGAAGCAGCTGATGGAGGGTTTCCGAGCTGTCGAGGTGGAACAAATCGCAAGGGGAAAAAATTTTCGAGTTGATATGATAGCTCGCATGGCAGCCGCATCCGACCCCAAAATGCCGAAGTCTATCCCTTTGGAAATCAAGACCGCTCGAGTATTGAGTAGGGGACGAGGTGATGAGCTTATCGACGAGCAACACCTGGATGGAGCCAATCGTTTCTTACCTCAAGGAAGGAGTGTTGCCTGTCGACAAGAAGCAAGCCAGGAAGTTGAAATGTAAAGCGGCCAGGTACACTTTGATCGATGGGGTTCTGTACAGGCGAGGATACACTCTTCCGTTGTTACGATGCTTAGACCAGCAGGAGGCTGATTATGTCCTCCGAGAGATACACTCTTCGAAGTGCTCGTGCCTCCAGTAGTCCCTACACGCCTATGCATCATCTCGCGCACTCCCCTCATATCTTCTCCTTGCACCAGACCAAACTCTAAGAAATTTTGGGGTGTAAGCAGCTCCCTGCACGAGCTCGTGTTGTCAAGTGCAGTCTTTATGTGTGCTCAAAGCTCTTCCCTAATTCTGTAAGAAGCACCCCAAGAAACTGCAAAAACAGCCAAGGCAAAATAATGAGAACAGATATGAGCAGAAGAACTAAAATGAGAATTCACCGGATAGATAAACAACCTGGAGTGCAAAAATGCTGTGGAACCGGAGGGATCCCTTCGGTGAGAGGTGAAGCGTGCCCCCATTCCCCCCCAACGAATAAAAATTTGCTCTTCCAGTTGCCACCAGAAGTTGGGAGATCAGTGATGGGCTTTTTACCCTTCAGTTCGGAGGTAGGTAAGTATTAACCAACGATCCTTCGAGCCGCACTTCAACCGACATCAGTGCTTTATTTCCCTACCGAGGGTCCACCCAAATTGCACTATTTCCACAACACAAAGAGTCCGGAAGGACCCTCCACCCATTCGGGTTCAACCGCCTCGGGCCAAACGAAATCGAACAAAACCCGGCAAAATAAGGTCTGGAGAGGTAGCCTGCCCCCATTCAAGCATTCCGGATGAAATGTCGATACCCTGAGGGGACTACCGGGATATCACCTCTGCCCGGCAACCTTAAATCTACATTATCAGGTTTATGGTAGGTATGCCTAAGCCTATCCAAATTTAACTAGGTGGTTTCACATCTCATCTGGTCAACGGGTATCCCCTACCCCGGACCTTTGGCTAGTTCTTTCCCCCTGATGCGACTGGGCTTCCGCCGCGGCAATGCCCCTTCTGAACTAGAATCCCTCACGGGAATTATACTAAGAGGCTCTACTTCACTAGAAGAGGAAGATTCCTCAGGGGACATTCTACAGGCTTGCTGGGTACCAGACATTTTTCCTAGAGTATAATCTACCCAAATAGAATCAGAGACCCGAAAGAAGGAAGAACGGAGCCGGTGAGAAAAGAAAGAAAAAGGGTTTGTACCTGAACACAGAGAAAGGTTTACACGACCGGAAATCGCCTTGACATGGAAGAGGAAGACGAAGAAACACTTGCAAGAAAATCTCAGGTTTGAGTAAAAATGAGCAATAGGAAGTACAGTGAGGAAGTCAAGGGTTTTTAAAAGAGAAAAGGGAAAAGGTGCATCTCTTCAGCAGACGGCACGTAGATCAAGGGGCGCGACCTTTCGAGTAACGTCCCTTCAAAATTTGAACGTTCGGTCAGAATCCGTCCACGTGTCCCGCATTAAATGCAAAATGACGGAAGTGGAAGACAGTTAGAGAACGTGGAATGTAAAGGCCGGAAGTCGCCCATCACTAATAAGTTTCCAGTCTTATCTCGTTTCACTCAAAAGACTAGAAACTGCGGGACCGGTGGTTGGGTAATATCGGGTAGGTCTCCTCGAGGCCCTTCCAACTAGAATGAAATACCCCGAGGTCAATCCAGCTCGAGCAGAAGTCCCGACCACTGGCACGAAAACGGTCTCACTAGATGTCAAAGCTGGTCAAGGTTGAGGAAGTTAAAGCCGTCTGAGCTTCGAGCTCTCTTGTCTGCTCGAGGTCATCATGCCCAATGAAGACTGGACAAGGACGAGGAGCTCGAAGGCTGATCGAGACCCGAGCTCTCCTCTCTCGCCGCTATAGTCAAGTCCTCGAGCACAATCGGGCCATGCCAGCCATAAGACAAATGGAACGTAAGACCCGGCCTCGGCGATCCGACCCATTTCCTCGTAATCCTCGCACACCTTCGATGTCTGATCAGGGCCCCACATGGTATGGTGGTGGTACTGTTGCCGATGGCCGGCACATGTCCCCACGGTGTCATCATTCCTTGAGCGCATGCCCGACATTATGATCTCGCCATGTGAACCATGCTAAGGGGACAGCCGCGTATCCCCAAGGAATATTACGCTAATCCCTACCGCCGAGGGACCCGGACACCACCGACGCGGAACGGATGATCGAGGGAAGAAAGGGCGAGAAAATGGAGGATAAAAGGAAACGGAGAGGTAAATCGTGGGGTTCCAAAATTCACACGTGTTCTTTTGATTCTTACTTCTCTACTCGATTTTTCCGAATTCGTTATTCGGAAAGGAAGGCAAAATACCCTTTCATTCTTCCGGCCTCTAACTAAGAGGGATACAAAAGAACAACCCGATCACCGACTTGAGCATCGGAGGGTTTTCGTTGGAACAACATCTCGCGACCCCGACCGCTCGCAGGGTACAGTCCGAGAGACTCCCGTTTTGATAAAGACAGAGGAACTGGAATCGAAAGACAGTCCTGCTTGAGCTCGAGCTAACTGCGAGCAGAAGATTTTTGGCACTATTTAAAGGGACGCGAGAAAACTGCATCAACAGTACATATTATCTTTTATTATTTTTTTCATAAGTTAATGGTCATTCACATGCACCTATTATTTCATTTATCATCATTATTGTCACGATCTACTATATATTATATATTTTAACATTAATATTAAGAAATGCAATAAGGTCTCCTATATTTTTGCCTTCTTGATAACAGAGCTTTAAGATTAAATAGATTAAGGAAATGATATAAATAGTTTATTACAGAGCATTTGTGATAGCTTTTAACTAGGCAATAAAGTCATTTGATATATGTAGATAGAATAAAATGCTTGTGTTGAAACTAGATGTTACATTGAAAACTTATTTATTCGAAACTAGCTTATGAATATTTCTGCTTTGGAACAATTTTTTTTTTTTTGGTTAATTGTTGTTTTCTATTCCTTGTTAATTATAATTATTTTTGCGGTTGGACAATTTTTTTTTCATTTTCCTTATATTATTTTGTAGATATCATTAATGTGTTTAAAGTATTTCTTCCTCAACTTTCCCATATATCATAATCTATCCAGTCCGTTGAATGAAGAAGTTGTTGGTGTGACAATGTATGATCGCACTACTTATGTTTAAAAGAATGACACATTAGTTCTTCTCAATTTGACTTCTAGATTTGTTAAATTTAGCCCCCAAATTCAACTACAAATAGAAGGAATTTAATTGGATGATAGAAATTTTCATGCATAAACTATTTTGGTATATATAGAATGTCTTGTTTATTGTAGTCTTTAGAATGTGTAACATGTACTAATAATATTTGAATATATAATGAAAGATTTACAATATAAATTGAGTTTGTTTTCTTATTTCATATTGCCTTTTAATTTTATCAGCAAATCAATGGGAACATGTCATTTTATATTTTTTTAAATAATAAATCAAATATTGATATTGCAGTAACAAACACTAATATAATATTGTAATAGTCGGATATTATGGTGCCAAATTATTGACACAATTAACAAGCGTAACTGAAAGTAATTACTAACACTATTTTAATGTTAGTAAAGATCAGTTTTCTAGTAGTGGATTCACCAAATAGCAAGTTGTATTAAACGTCTCAGCCCACAATCTTGTAGATCGCTTAGCCTGAACTAACATACATCTAACCTTATCCATTAAAGTTTTGTTCATTCTCTTAACTACCCATTTTATTATGGTGTTGACCTTATAGTCTTGTGTCATATAACACCTTCAATTGCATAGAATCTGTCAAACATTTTATTATAATACTTCATCCTATTATCATTTGTTAGCTTCTTCACCCTTTGTTTAGTTTGAATCTCCTCCATGGCTTTCCATTCCTTAAACTTCTCAAATGCTAGATCCTTTTATTTGAGCAAGTAAACCTAGACCGTTTTAGAGAAATCACTTATGAATGTTATAAATTATCTAGCTCCACCTAAAGACAACTTGAACAAGCCCCCATAAATCAAAATGAACATAATATAGGATACCCTTTGATATGTGAGTTGATACCCTGATGCTTGTTCTTGTAGATTTCCTTAGCACACAATCTTCAAAAAATCTCAAGTCTTTAATCTTATCCTCACCCAATAGACCCATTTTTGACAGTTCTATTAAGCCTTTCCGATTTATATGCCTAAGCCTTAGGTGCCAAAGTCTAGTTTTGTTTTCACTAGCACTAGATGACACTGACACTTCACCTATGACAGTGGAACCCTCTAAAATATAAAGGCTATTTATTCTGAATCCTTTCAAGATTACCATTACAACACTGAATGTAACATGCTAGACCTTAACAACACATCTAATTTGGTCCATCATTCCAAGTGAGATCAGATTCATTTTTAAATCAAGAAAATGTCTTACTTGTTTTAAGTTTATAGACAAAACCATCATGCATTTTAAGTTTCACATTTCTTATTCCAACAACTCTACACAGTGCATTATTACTTATCATTACTCTACTTCTATCAAATATTTGATAGTCTGTGAAATGGTTTTTCAAGGTACATATATAGAATGAACAATCAGAATTCAAGACCCATTTACATTCTTGATGACAATCAAAGGCAACCAAGACTCAACAGACTCATATCTTTCATCTTCAATCATAATAGTTGTACCACTATTTTGATTCTTTGACCTATTATTTCTTTCTTAACAATCTTTCTTAAAGTGACCTTCTTTATGACACTAGAACTAATTCAAATTCATAAGTTTATTCTTGTTCTTCCCCTACTTCTTTTTTTTCTCATCTTTCTTGTCAAATTTTCCATGAATTATCAACCCTTCTCCATAACCATTTTCAAGATTAACTCACTTTTCTTGCAATTTTCTTGTATTGAGGGCAGATTTGACTTCATCCAATGAAAGGGTTTTTCCTTCTATATATCAAGGAATCAACAAAATTCTTGTATGAATCTGGTAACGAACTCACTAGCAGTAAAGCCTTCCCTTTATCATCAAAGGCTTCATCAATAGTGGCTAAATTGTCATACACTTGATTAAATTCATCAATATATTGATATAGTAATAAACCTTCTGCCATCTTCAGAGTAAACATTCTTTTCTTTATGTATAGCCTGTTTGTAAGTAATTTCTTCATGTAAAAGGCTTCAAGTTTGCCCACAAAACTACAACAGTTGGTTCCTTTGCAATTTCCTTGATAAAAAAATCTGGAAGGCTCAAGACGATAATATTCCTAGCGTTTTGATAAGTTTCAACGATCCCTGTCTCAAGACTTAGATGTAGAAACATCTTTCCCTTCCTTCTTAAAGGTTAGTTGAATTGCATCCTCTAGCCTTTAAGTAACCAACAAGGCCTCTATTTTGATCTTCAACATGTTGAAATCATTTTTACCATTGAGTTTCTCCAAGTCAATCTTTTGAGACGCTATACTTGGATCTTAGTGAGTAATCAAGCTCTGATACCAATTGCAGAGATTGATAAGCCTTATACACTCAATAAGATTATCAAAATCTGCCCAAGATCACTTCCCAAGATCAATAGAAGTTGCACACTCATATAAAGATGAACCAGAAACACTCAATATTTATCTTTAATAGTTTAGAACCAAGATAATTAAAAATAATGCAAAAACAAGAATCAATAAAAGATCAGAAAGAACAAATTAACACACTGTGTAAAGTGATTCAGCCTTTCATGGCCTACATCAACAGATGAATCAATCAGTGACAGCTTTATTGATGATTCAAGATTTGTTTACAAGACTATGAAATCAGAGATTACAGAGAACAAGTAACAGCTTTCTCTCTTTAAAATTTCTCACTCATTCTCTTTAGAATCGTCTCTGAAACGGCTTGGAAACGTATCTTATATAATCTAAAACTCTGATCATCATCAAGCCTAGATTGTATAGATTAATGCCACGTGTTCCAACTGTTATAACTGACTGAATATCACTTAAGTGATCACGAGCAAAGGCATGTGAATTCTATTAAGTTTCTTATGAACAAAATGCAGCATTGGAATTAGGGATGGCAATTTCCGGGTCCAGGTCCGGGTTTGGGTTTTCCGGATCCGGACCCGGATAATGAATTTCAATACCGGATCCGGATTAAAACCCGGGTTTTTTCAATCCAGTCCGGTCCAAGTTTAACCTTGAAAAATCCGAGTTCCTGATTCGGGTTTTAAACCCGGATTTGTTAAAAATTATTTAAATTAAAATAAAAAATAATTATTTACAATTTAAAAATAATTTTTTGACTAAAAATATATATATATATTTATATTTATATTAAATATTTTTAAAAATTAATATATAAATAAATAAATCCGGTCCAGGTTCCGGATTTTGAACACTTAAACTCGGACCTGGACCCTGAAATATCCAGGTTTCCATTTTCGCATCCGGATTCCGAAAAAATTAATCCGGTAGTGGCTTGAACCCGATCCGGAAAATCTGGTTTGTCCGGTCCGGGTCGGGTCCGGGTTGAGTTGCCATCCCTAATTGGAATGCGTAGTCATGCCCAGACTCACGTGACTCTATTAATGTCTTTCTTTACCCTGTTTGCATTCACTGAACACTCAACAAAATATTACAAGTTTTTAATCATATAGATATGAGAAAAAGTCAATTTACCTTCCAAACTATAGCCACGATTGTTTACTCAACACTTTACTAAAACTTACAGCTGCCTAACTACAGTACTATTCAGGGCCTTAGAATATATACAAGAACGAATGTGAAGTAAATTTTTGAATTCCTTGATATTGTTCAATTTAATGTGCATAGGTTTAGATTTTTTTTTTTTTCTTTTGATCTTTTGAACCTCGTGAGATTATATGTAAATTCTCTTATTTTATTTAGAGTGGATATTGGATTTGGACAAGTTGGATAGTAGTCGATCAGCTCTTTCTTATTTTAATGGAGATTGAATTCTTTCATGTGAAGTCTGGCGTTTTGAAGGTTTGATTTTTCTTTTTCCATTTACCCCGTACATAAATAGTTAAAGCAGTTCACTTTAAAATAGAGCTATGGAAGTACCTTTTGAAGAATGCTCCACTATTTCTTATATTTGACTAAAGCGAGATAAACTTTTAGTCTTTTTTTATTCAAACATAAGCATGTATATTATTCAACTAAAGAGAAATTAAAATGACAACAACTCCAAATCACTTTCAGATCAATTTATTGGAATAAACAGTTGGATAAACCATTACAAATCAACTGACGAACAGAGATGAATATTTTTCAGCCATACCTCCACAGAATTTGTACTGTAAAAAAATAATTTGGTTCTTTTAAAGCATCTACGAATAGATTGGTTTCTTCAAACTGTTACAGTGACAGATATCACAGCAGAGCTAGGTCTGCAGTGAAATCTATCTTTTATATTTCAATCTACTTGGTTATGACTAAGTGGATTGTACCGGACTACCAGTAATAAATGCGTATTAAGGCATATATTGCAGAACTTATTATGCTATTGGTCTATCACTATAAATTCTTTGTCATAGTATCTTGACAACAAAATCAATTCAATACGATATAGAGAATATATGTTGGCATGAAATTAAAATTGGAGCCGCTATTGGAACTAAGCTTGAATAATGAGTCATCGTCATCAATGGAGCTATGTGTACAAAAATAAATAAATAAATAAAAAGAAAGACCGAAGTGTCAAAAATCAATTTTCAGACCAAGAGTATCCCGATTAATGAAGATAAGACAAAATCACCGGAGGAGTATGATCCCACCGATCAAAAATATTATCTGAATAAACATTCGAATTTTTCACATTATCAGCTCCAGAATATTTTTTTATTCTTTTCAAGGTTTTTATCATTATAAAAGGGATGTAAAGCCTCAGCCATCGTAACTTTCTTCAATAAAATTTTGTGTTGTTCAGTAATTTTTTTCTATCAACTAACATAGGCTTTGCCTACTCGAAATTTTAGCCGTAGGCATCTCTGTCCTGAGCAATTATTATTTCTTTATCCAGTTTGGTTAATTTTTTTTATTAAAAGAGTTTAATTGTGTATTATTTTTTTGTACAAGTAAAAATCGTACGTTCCAAAGAATCGAAATTCTCAAGGACTCCTCAATTTAACCATAGTTTAATAGTGAATTGAACACAAACACTATCAAATTACATGGCTTAACAACTTATTTTAATTTAAAACAAAAAAGATTGTCAGCAAGAGTCATAATGAAATAAAGGAAAAACACTCATCTGCGTCTACGTGTTCTCATCTAAGAAAGATGTACAGTGCTCGCGGAGCGCACTTGCGAAGAACCAACAATGAGCTATATAGAGGATAAGAGAAGGAGGAGTAGGAGGCAGTCTTCTTTTAAGATTGAGGAAGAAATCGGATAATTAGATTATGTCACTCTAATTTCATTATGAAGATGTATTATGTCAAGATCTACTGCTCAAACTTAATTACGCCAACATTTTGGAAGCTCTTGGATTTTTTGAAATAAGAGTAGTACCAAAGGCACCATATGATTTCATAATCAAAAATGGAAAAAAGAAATCTTAAAGCTCCCTCTCTGTCGTTCCTAAGAAATTTCCTCCAACTCCAGCCTCTAATTTGTTGAAAGCTATTCCAGAATATACTAAATTAGCAAGAACGGATTCTCTCGAATATACTGCTGTACAACTTGATCAACCATTTTACAATTCCGGAAAATATGTTGAAATTATAGGGTGTTCCAATGGACTACTTGCTCTACAAATCATTCAATGACGTGTTTCATAAATCAAGTTCCTAGCAGCTCCCTGGATATTAATGGTCGTTGTGCTATTTTTGCCAAATTCAGTTATTTTGGTCCCGACTCCAAAGCAATTTCACAAGTTATTTCCTAACGGTAGAAAAAAAAAAATTATTTGCTTTTCGTTTATTGGGTTTATTTACTTTCGAACTGTAGTATTTTATTAGGGAATAAATCCCAAAATCCGTGAGAAATCGGGGGTATTGTTCAAAGGAGCAAAGATATACTCAGTTGAAATGGTTAGTTTATCTTTCAGCTAACCATCAACAATAGAATTTCACAATTTGTGAGAAATGATAAAACAGAATAACTATTTTTCACTTGATCCAATTAAATATTATCACATCATTTATCATATCACTCAATATACAAATTAAATATTACAACCAAGTAAGCATAACATTATTACTTTTGTTAAAAAAGTAATGTTATACTTACTCTATTAAAATACAAACTTTATATCTTAATGAAATGTCACAAATAAAATTTCATTATTTAGATTAGAAATAATAATATGAGAAAATAACACTTATACCCCCAAGATTTAGATAAATGATCTTAAAAATCCCAAGTTTTTAAAAATAGACACGAAATTCTTTTTTAACCACAATACCCTTTGAATATAATGATTAGAAAATTGAATTTAAAGTTTTTTTATTAATAAAAATTCAATATAAATAATATAGCCTCTCTAGCACTAATAATGTTAAATTATTTTTAACATTTAAAATAATATTAAAATGTTAAATTATTATATTTATTTTAATAACATATTTATATTTATCATAAAGATTTTAAATAAATCTTTGGGTTAAGCAGATTTTACAATTAAGAAAATATCTCCCTATCAATAATATTAAAATTATTTTCTATATAATATTGAAAATAATTTTAATTTTAATTTACTTATTTGAGTATTATGTTAATATTTATTATTGAAATTAGTTTAATATAATAAAATAGGCTAATAGATTGTAAAATGTTAAAAAAATGGATTATTAAAATTATTCTAAAATATATACATTATTACATTTATTTTAATACCATATTTCTATTTATTATAAAATTTGTGTTCAATTTTTTGGAGTTTATAGAGTTAAAGGTTATTATAGTTAAAAGAGAATATTGGTGACTGTTGTTAAAAACTTGTGGTCTTTGTGACTATATGTCCAAATCCTAAGGGTGTAGACGTTCTTTTTCCTAATAAAATTTAATAATTAATTAACTACCACTTAAAGCTAACCAATTAGTGGCACATAATTACCACATCATACAAGTTAAATATCCCAACTAACTAAAAGTAGTGTCATTGGTTTTTCTAATAAAATATTTTTCTTTTTCTTTTTTTAAGATGTAGTTTCTTTCTTCTAATAGATTGTTATTTTCTTACCCAGTTTGGTTTAGTTTTTTTAAGATTAAATGAATTTATGTTTTATCTTGTAAAAGTAAAAGTAAAACTTTCTTATCCCAAACAAATCCAATTTAAAAAAAAAATTGGAAGAAACCCTAAACAATACTCTTAATAATTAGAGATATGTGGATCCCGCTTGACGTAATCACTGAGATTCGGGGTTTATTGCCTGTAAAGTCTCTCCTGCACTTCAGATGCGTGTCGACGAAGTTTTGTGCCTTAACATATAGTCCTGAATTCACAAAGCTCCATCTCAGTCGTTCCAAAGAAACTTTCTCCAAATCCAGCTTTATTTTTATATATAGACTATCTAAGAATTTTCTCAGCAAGTATGGATTCCTTGGACCTTAGGTAGAACTACTTGATCATCCGCTTGATAATTTTTCCCAAAAACCTGTTAAAGTCATTGGTTGCTGCAATGGATTAATGCCTCTAAATAGCCTCTAGGGAAACGGAATTTATTTGTTGAACCCATCGACCAATAAACTGAAGGGAATAAAACTAGGTTTTTCAATTTTTCAATTAAAACATTTTAAGAGGACCGATCTCATACAACATATAAGAATTAAGTAATCTAGAAATTCATACTTTGATGTTTTGAGAAGATGAAAAATTAAGAGTTGTAGATTCGTCTCCAAACGATCTTCCAGGCTATAACCCAAGTTTGACCAACACTGGACATATGGGCGTCTGTTTCACCACTCCCCAATTGCAACTGGCTCCTCTTAAATGTCTTTGTATTTTTTCTTAAAAGTCCTGGGATCCTCTTATCTCTCAAGAGAATAATGTCCTTTTTATAATATCTTATTAAAAGGACTGGTATGTTAGGATTAAGATTTCTATTTAAAATAGAATTCCTTTTTTAATTATCTCTCCACTTACGTAAAAGTGGAAAGAATGTGTAACTAACTAGGAGACCACCTTATAAAATATCACAAGCCTCCTTTTACACTTCAATATAACATATTAGGCCTTAACAATTATTATAATTATTATTTTCATCTAATATGCCAGTTTTTCTTGCTTTTGGGTCTAGTGATGGTGTTGTCAATTAAATGAGCTAACCCGGGGATCATTTGAGAACATACAATAGTGGCTACAATAATTAAATTTGTAATTAAACAAATATAATTATTTAATTCCAACTCTACTCCACTATAAGATTGGAACTGACCTCCATAATTGTATGCTCGAATATAATTCGCTCAAGCCACATTGATTTCTTTACTGCACAATCTTTTGTACCACATCGTTAATTTAAATTGATATCTCAACTGTCCAATCTATTTAATTACATCTTATTCATTGATACTTACTCGGTTTCTCTAATGATCATTTCAACATACTTATTTATGTTGAGACACTCTGGCCAGAGAATTCTATGATCAAGTACTGAAAACTCATTAAGAGATGTATCGTACAAATTCTATATTGTTAATCTATAATTTCAATACTTGTAATTGCTCCCACCAAGATACCGGGTAATCTAAACTACATGTGTATGTCATGCCCATTGGTAACTCAAATGAAATAACAACTACAATCATGAAATCATAACTAACTCAAGATTAAGATTACAGTAAATCAATGCCTATGAGATTTAATAAGTCTGACAGTTATTACTAGGTTAATCAAATCTCATATGTGATCCAGTTCAATGTAGACATACTACATCAATAAATTCATACATAATTAAGACAAATCACTCAATGAATTTATTACAGTCTATACTTAAATAAAGTGCTCAACTTTATTTATCAACTGCAAACTTATTTTATTTAATCATAAGATAACTTGTATTTATGTCTTCTGCGAATCCACATAGTGATCGTATAAATACATATAATATGATTAAATGGACATTACTCAAAATATTAATGCAATTCAAGCTATCTAAATAAATACTTGAAATATTTTATTAATCAGAAAATCAATATTCTTTAAAGAGCACATAATCCCAACAGAAACATGAAATATTACCCGATATTGTGATTGATTCTGAATCTCACAACAACATCATTACCCGATATTATGATCTATTTGGCTTTGGTTACGATGCTTCTACTAATGACTACAAGTTGGTAAGTATTATACTGTCGAGTAAACAAGTTTTTGTTTATAGTTTGAAAACTAATTCTTGGAAAAGAGTCCAAGACTTCCCATATCCTGCAGATGCTTTCAAAATTACATTACGGGGAGGAGGAGCTCTTGTAGATGGTGCTTTGAATTATGTGGGCCTAGAATGGGACTGCTTTCCTCTTCATATAATTGCATTTGATCTAAAGAATGAGAGGTTTCTTAGTGTTCCCTTGCCTGATGACATGGAGGATATATTTGTTAACAATTTGTCAGTTTTGGAAGGACATCTATTGATGTAGGACATTATTTTAGTTATTTAAGGATTTTAGAATTTTATTTTCTATTTTAATTCGAGTCAATTAAGGAATGTTTCTTAATCTTTTATTTCTATTTTAATTGTGATTTGGTTTTCATTTTTAAGTTAATTTAATGATGAATGTTTACTCTATTATAAATAGAGAGGCCTCTCAATTATTTTCATAACTTCAATTTAATTATTTAATAAAATTTCTCTTTTATAATTCCTTTAGAATTATTTATCAAAAATCTCTCTTATAGAGTCATTTGGATTAAAGCGTCATCTAATCTATTAAAAACTTCATTGAGTCATTTAGATTAGAACAGATCTATTCAGGCTTTGATTAAAGCGTAAGCTAATCACATTGGCTTGGTCCAATTCTAGAATGACATTTAGTTTTCTTATTTTATTATTTCAACTTATGCTACGCTGCTCCATCAATTGATATCAGAGCGGTTCTGTGAAAATCACACAGATTTTCTGGATACCTATAACTCATCCCCACTAATTCCATCATTAAAAAAAACAATAATAATAATAAATTCCCAATTTGAACCCTAGCTGCCACCATGCTACCACCATTGCCCACCACGAATCCAGCCACCACTACTGTCATTCAATCAACCATTACAACCACTAAACTTGTTGGCCTCCACTAACCAAAACACCACTAGCCAACCCTCCCTCAACTGTGTAGCCACCTCAAGAACCACCCAAGGTCGCGTCTTTCCACCACAAAAATCACCATTTTTCTCCATTGATCACCACCATCACAAGAATCCCTAGCCCCCACCAACCAAAACCTGACAATCCTCGCCATCAAACACTGGCCAAAGCCACCACAAACCACTATAAACAGCCGCCCATTCTAGTCAGTTTTTCGGCCAACCCGCCGTGAATTCAGCCAAACCATGGCTACTATTGTGTTTCTCACCATCAATTCTTTCAAATCCGACCAACCCCATACCAAATCACAACCACCAGTTGCCAGCCACACCAAACCCAAGAGTTGAGCATTATTTATAATTTTGCCAATGTGTAAAAACTTGACAATAAATGGCAAACTACCATTCATACCTATTAAATTCTCATCTACTAGACTTATCCAGTATACAAAAATCCCGAACACAATGATTAAAATATGCATGCAATACCTACAGAGACTATCGTGCAGATAGTCGGAAAAGCAATCTTACAAGCATTGGAGAAAGTTTGTAATCCGAGATTGGCAGCGATGGATCAAGCAATTATGGATCTCACACTTTCTGTGAACAATATCATCAAGAGAGAACAAAAGCAGATAGTTAATTGCAAGGAAAGAGTTAAAAAGACTTGCTTGAGATGACAAAAAAAGGTACAATTGTTTATGGATATAAAGTTTCAATCTGATAATTTGCGCAAGAATGTACATGATGTTTCCTTAGAGAATAAGATGAGTGTTGAAAATAATAAGTAAAATAAAGTTGAAGAAATTGAAATGATTGAAATGGTTCTACCTATTCATATCAAAGACAAGAAGGTTATGCTTAAAGAAGATTTGATTGAAAAGGTGAAATCTATTGGAGAGCGCATTGAGCAACAATTACTAAAATGCAAGAGTTATTTGATTGTTCGTTCTTAGAAGTCTTCATCGTCTAGAAGAATGTAGAAGCGAAGGAAATTGTTGATGTATGGATTCTTTAAAGTTTCGAGAAAAATTGATAAGAAAGATAACAAATTTGAATTACAAGATGATTTTCTCCTACACTACAAGTTCCATCCTTTAGACTGTATTCAAACTCAAGTACGAGTTTCTTTTAAGAGTGGAAGACTGATGTAGGATATTATTTTAGTTACTTTAGGATTCTAGAATTTTGTTTTCTATTTTAATTAGAGTCAATTAAGGAATGTGTCTTATTCTTTTATTTCTATTTTAATTCTGATTTAGTTTCCATTTTGAAGTTAACTTAGAGAAGAAGGTTTACTCTATTATAAATAGAAAGGTCTTAAAATTATTTTCATAACTTCAATTCAATTATTCAATAAAATTTTTCTTTTATAATTCCTCTAGAATTATTTATCAAAAATCTCTCTTGTATAGTCATTTAGATTAGAGCATCATATAATCTCGCTTTATGTGTTATTAAAAATTTCATTGAGTCATTTGATTACAGCAAATCTAATCACGCTTCGATTCGAGCATAAGTTAATGGTTCTAAAGATTATAATATCTGGTCGATAAAGGAATATGGGGTTAGGGAGTCTTGGACTAAACTATTTTCAATTTTACAGAATAGTGGAATTGACTCTATGTCTTACAAATATTTGAAAGTAATTGGTTATTCAAAATATGGAAATAAAGTTTTACTTCGTCTAAACACAAATTATGTTTATTGGCACAATCAAGAGAATTGATGACCAATGAGTATAGCAAAACCAACTGTGATACACTATAGGTGTTGACCTTTATCTAAGTTGGTAGAAGGGGTAGTCATATCTCTGTAGTAACATTAGGTGCTTTTCCAAAGGCCACATCAATTCCCAAACGAGTAAAAATTACCAAATCATGAAAGTGAACAAAACTCCATGGACAAGATTGACAAAGAATAAATATTAAACTTTTACAATAAGCCATGGCATTATGAACGAGAGAGATACATATTAAAATCAATGACCTTATGGGTTCTTTAAATCACAACAATAACACTACTGTAAGCCTTTAACCATATGTTCCAGATTTAAGATGGGAGATTCTTACTTTCTTGCGCATCCAAAAAAATAAACCATAGACCACCATTAGGGAGATTAATATTAAACATATCAACAAGCCATTTCCATAATACTTTAGCAAAGGAGCATTGGCAAAATATATGATCAATTAATTCTGTGCAAGAAAATGTTGGGTAAAAAAGGTAATTGCAAACTGTTGGAATGCCTCTAATTTGGAGATTGTGATCAGTTAGAAGTTCGCCATGGGAGATACACCAAATAAGCATTGAAAAATTATGAGGTATAAAGTCTTTCAAAATTAAATAGCACTAATGCTATTTAGAGGCTTTGTTGTGGGTCACAGTCAAAAGGCCTATCTTTGAGTGCATCCATATTAAAAGATTTGTACAATGATACTTGGGAAGAATAATCTTTTCCAATATCTGAAGATACTTGTGTTAAAAGTCCAACACCAATTTCATGATCCAATCTAATCACATAAGTCCAAACCCAAGTGCAAAGCTTAAATCCATGGAAGATTCTAGAATTGTGTAGAGAATGGAAGATATTTCTAAAGCTAAAAAACATCTATTAGTGGTAGATATATCTAAATCTAGATTTTTCTTGAATATTTAGAGATATTTACCAAAATTCGGTTATTAAATTTTTATAATTTAATATTAGTATGGTTTATATTAGTTCTAGAGTACTATAAATACCCATGAGTGCTTTGTTATAGGTAGTAGATGAAATGAGAAGAATAAGAGAGAAATAAGAAGTGTGAGCTGTGAGTTGTGTAGTGCCTTTTATAAAATATCAACAAAGTACTTTTATTTAGTAAAATTTTTCTATTGCCCAAATAATTTTAATTTTGTGTAATTTAGTCCTTCTCTGCTTTTAAACAATTTGTCAAAGTGAGGTTGATCGAGAACCACCGTAGTAGTGTTACTCGAAAGTTCACAACATCAAGGACATTTGTGGTGAAGCTATAAGAGTACAATGAGAACGATCGAGGATCGTGAAACGATCCGCTCCATCCCTGCAGAGGCGAGCCTATCTCAAACAAATTGAACTCAACTATTAAAAATTTTATTAATGAGAATTCTACCGAAAATTTCGACTGCACCCTCCCTAAATATATAACATTCACAAACCTACAATTATAACACAAGGGCTGCCAAAATAATTTAATATGCATCAATCTACTTCAACTAGTCTCATTCAAGAAAATATCCAATAGTACTCTTAAAACAGCTTCAGGATATCAAAAGAATATTATACCATAAATCAAGTCAACCTATATACACGTTTCCTAATTCTTATGTCACAGCTCTAATATAATTCCAAAATGGGATGATTAAATATACTAAACAAAAAATTATCTATATCCTCTAACACCCTCACGTGGCCAAAAAGAATCCCAAGTATGTACAAATTGTAGGGCCAATAGTTGTACTCAGTAATCTCCTGGCTGAAAAATATAATAAAATAAAATGAGCATAAAATTCAGTGAGCTCAATGAGTGTATAGTAGTTTTTGAAACATAAAATACTTATAAAAATAAATGCATCGCTTGTATAATTAATTTTCTCAATTAATTATGTTAATGTAAGAATTCATTGCATTTCAATCATATGCTGAACATAAATATAATTGATACTTCCACAAAATCAAGAAAAGAATCTCATATTGAAATATCAAATACTAAATAATACAGCTATCCTTAAACAAATACCCAGGGGAATAATCTCTTCATATCCGGACCTCAACAGACAAGCAAAGATGTAATATCTGGGTACTATCATGCCCCAGGTTTACACGGATAGACAGGGACGTGCCATCTCATGCTTATCATCATAATTCATATCCAGATCTCAACGGACGTGCAATGATGCGCTATCTGGCGACATCGTGTCAAGATCACCCGGTTTCAAATCTCATCATATCTCAATATCTGTCGGTATGCATGTGCCCCCAAAGTGCGAAAGCGCCCAAATACACGGCCCAAAACCTTTATGTGTGTTCAGACGGGCCCCAAAGGCCTACTATCTCATCTCATCTCATCTTATATTATCTGTATCTCATATCTCATCTTTGATTTCAGGAGGGAATGGGTATTTGCTTCATAATTTTTCATTAACTTATATACACATATATAAACTTTAAATCATGTTCGAAGTTAAGATATATATACTTTAAATCATGCTCGATCAATATATAAACATTTTAAATCATTCTCGAAATCAATCAATCATCTCTTTTACAAATTCAAAATTGATACGGATCATAAATCATACGGAACATCAATATATATATATATATATATATATAGCTTAACAAAGTATTCATACATATAAAACATTCATTTCGGAGAACCATTAAATGAGAACAATTTAAATACTTATTTCATGAACAAGCTTTACTATATAAAAATAACGTACACAAATAGGTTTAATATATTCCACTCACAGTGATAAAGCTCAGACTCGGCTATCGCCTAAGTCCGCAGGTAGATTTTCACCCGCAAATCCTCCTATGTCAAAGAAACGATATAAATACTTCCCATATTTATAATTCGAATTAATGTCACAAAAATAAAGCTTAAAGTAAATATTCGTTTAGACATTACAACTCTCAAGTCTCTTAACTTACTGTACTAACCCCGTATCCGTAATTTACTAATAGAATATGAAATTATACTTGTCCACAACCCTCAAATTCGTAAATGAACAAACTATTAAATTTTTGAAATTACTTAAGCACCCCGAACATTCAAAAGTTATGAAATTACTTTGAATTGTGAAATTACCTAAATGCCATTCACGGTCAACAAAAGTCAACATCAACCAACGGTAGTCGGGATGTCGGATGAGCTCCCCCTGACTGCCCTGAGTCCAAAGGTGGTGGTGGTGAGTTCTAACGCGCGGCGGTGCCGCTAGATCGAGCCTTCTCAGCCGTGGCTCTTCGGGTGGTCGATCGGGGGCAAATCGGCCTTCTCGGTGGTGGTGGCTTGTCGGGAAAGGAAGATGATGAGGTGGGGAACCTTTTCCAATCGGCAGCATTCTCGTGCTCGCATGTGACAAAAACGCAGAGTTTCGAGCTTCATCGGCAGGTGTTCTCACCGATTCCAACAAAGAAGGACGTGTGAAGATTGACGGCCGGTTCACAAGCTTTTATTTGATAACTTGCTCGGCCGGTGAGGTGGCCAAAAAAGAAAGTTATGACCGGGTCGAAATTTTGGGTTCTCTGCCTGGCTCGAGTCAATTCGAGTTAGCTCTCTCTCTCTCTCTCGTCTTTCTCAATACTTCTATTTTGTTTTCCCCATTTCCCATCTCCTTATACACATAAAATATCAATATACCCCTTTCTATTTTAAATATTAGCATACATAATAAAAAAAAATGCATATGTTACAGATCGTTTGGTGAAGCTTCACTAAATCGTAAGGAGTTTGAAACTCCAAAAGTTCTTAGTGAAAATCAAACTTGCTTAGCATTGTCAAAGTCTTACAAGCACAATGGGTGACTTTTAATTAGTTGGAGGAGTTACAAAGATAAACAATAAAAAGTAAAATATGCGCGGACAACATTGATGAAGTCCTACTTACATCGCCAAGATCTCTGGAAGATCGTTTGTGGTAACGACTGCTAACTGAGGGTGCTGCTTTGAAAAAGTGGAACATCAAAGCTGGGAAGGCCATGTTTGCCATCAAGAGTACAAATACATAACAAATATTGCAACACATAAAAAAGTTTAAGGAAACTTTCGCAACGATTTTTTCAAAAAAGAATAACAGATGGCTACAACTTTTAAAAAATGAGCTATTGTCAATTTCACAATAAAACATAATAATAGATGAGTACTTTAACAAGGTAAAGTTTTAATATTATGAAATTTCTAAGTTAAATACTACTACAGCAATTTCTAAATCTAGAATAAAGAAAATTATTATCCATGATTTGAGTCCTGAGTTTAGAGCTTTATTACAACTATCCAAGTTTAGCCAACCTAACCCACCATTAAAGAATTTGAAAATTTTCTTGCCGATCAAGAAGCGATTGACAAGTAAATGAGTAGGGCCCCTATAAAGAAAGACGAGGAAGCACTCTTCACTGATAAAAAGAAAACATCAATTCAGACTACATGGTGGTAGGGGATCTAAAGAAGATATTGATAAACCTAGAAGTCATCGACAAAAAGAAAGCTCATAAACAAGGGAGCACTAAAAAATCACGGCAATAGTGGCCAATACAAGCTAAAGAAAAAGATCAAAAGGAATTGTTACAACTTTAGAAAATAGGGCCATATAGTGAAAGATTGTTGGTTGAAGAAAAAGTCCGAGGAGAGTAATGCTGCCACTTCTAACCAAAAGAAAATTAGTAATGAGTAATGGGAAGCCAAAGCATTAGTTGCTATTAAAGAAGAAGAGCTAGGACTTCTAGTTACAACACCTGGCCAAATTAACTATGAGAGTGATTGGATCGTTGACTCAAGGTGCTCAAATCATATGACTAGTGACAAAAAGAAACTTTAAAATATGATCGAGTACAAGGGAGGTTATGTAGTAGTGACAGTAAATAACTCACAATTACCCATAGTTCGCATTGGTAGCATAGTTCTAGTACTTCGAAACAGTCCTCAAAAGGTGTAACTTTAAGATTCTTACTATATCCCTGGTATAAAGAAAAATTTACTATTGGTATCACAGCTAATATCCTCTGGCCATTATAGTATGTCTGGTGCTCAAGATGTCAAGGTGTATAGAGACTTAAAGATTTTAGGGACACCTACAAATAGAAGGGCAAAGAATAGAGTCATTCTATATATTATCAACAGAGTCTGCTCATGTGGACAAGACTCAAAGAACGAGATAATTGATTTATAACATACTCAATTCAGACTTATTAACCATCACAAGTTGAAGATGATGATAAATAAGTCAATGCACAAAGTCTGCCTCAACTTGATATGAGAATAGTCACAATGTGTGGAGGACGTCAGTATGGTAAAAGTCACAAACTCTCATATGAGGAATTGAAGTTCATAAAAAAAGAACCATTAGAGCTGGTACACTCGGATGTATTTGGTCCTGTTAAGCAACCTTCTATCAGTGGTATGTGATACATGGTCACATTCATTAACGATTCTCTATGTATGTCTAGGTCTTCTTTATAAAATAAAAATCTAATACTTTTTAAAAGTTTAAAGAATTTATAGACAAAGAAGGAAAAGTAAGGAAGAAGATTTGTTGCCCACAAACAGACAATAAAAGAGAGTATACATCACATGAGTTCTTCCAGTATCTTCAAGATTATAAGATAAGTCATTGGTTCACTTGTGCTAATACACTACAATAGAATGGCGTAGTAGACTGAAAAAACCAGCATTTAGCATAAATTTGTTAAAGAATAATATATAGAGGTTTTAGGCCGAAGTTATAAAGATAGCAACTTATGTAATCAATAGACTTTCTCAATCGAAACTAGGATTTATATCACCTTACAAGAAGCTATAGAATGTGAAGCCCACAGTTAGCTATTTTTGTAAATTCGACTGTTTGTGCTAGGTCTTCATGCCAAGCCAGTTGCGAAGTAAATTTAACAAAAAGGTGATTCATTGTATCTTTGTTGGGTATGATAGCCAAATAAAAGGATAGAGGTTATGTGATCCTATTAATAGACGGTGCTATACAACATCAAATGTAGTGTTTGATAAAACATCTTCACAATGGTCTTTAAAAAAAGAAAAGCTGCCATATTGAAAAGAAATTAAAAATCAAATTAAGGATCGAATTAATAAAATTCGCTTGAGTCAAGAAATATTTGAAGATTCTGATGATCTAAGGGATGATAATATCGAGTATGAAGAGCAAAGTCCTTGAAAAATCAAGTGAACTAGAATTAAGAACTTTTGAATCTCAACTTAAAAGATCTAAAAGAGTAAGGAAGCCAAATACCAGGTACACTAATGCAACAAAGGTAGAATAGGAAAAAAATAAAAGAACTTGAGACATTTGAAGAAACAGTAGAAAATTCTCATTGGATGAAGGCTATGTAGGAAGAAACTGCTGCACTAAAGCAGAATCATGCTTAGGATATGGTTTCAAAACCAAAGGATGCAAAAGTAATATATTACAAATGGGTGTACAAGATTAAAAAGCGCCCGAATGGTTCAATAGAAAGGTATAAAGCGCAATTGGTAGCTTTAGGTTTTTTACAATAATACGAGCTAGACTATGATGAAACATTTAATTCGGTGCCAAAACTCACAATAGTAAGAGTCCTACTTGCACTTATAGCTAGAAAAGAATGGAAATTATAGCAGATAGATATAAAAAAAATCTTCCTACACTAAGAATTGGATCAAGAGATCTATATGAATCAACCATGAGAATTTGAGAATAAAACTCATCTAAGGCATGTATGCAAGCTAAGAAATGAACTTTATGGTTTAAAGCAACCACTAAGAGCATGGTATGGTAAGATTGCTGAATTCCTAAACCAAAGTGGTTATTCAGTTGCACATGCAGTTTCTAGCTTGTTTGTTAAAGCTAGTGAAGGAAAGATGGCAATTATGCTAGAACATATGGATAAGTTGATGCTTACTGTGATAATAAAGAAGATATTCGATGAACAAGAGAGAATTTATCTGTTCGCTTCCAGATGAAAGAGCTTGGTAAGCTTAAGCACTTTCTTGGTCTAGAGGTTGATCAAACAGAAAAGGGGATATTTCATATGCAATGGGTGTATTGAGTCAATACATTCAAAATCCAAAGAAGCCTCACTTTGAAGCGGTTCGGCGAATACTAAGATATGTGAAAAGTATAGTTGACTATGGTCGATTGTACAAGAAAAGTGAAAATTGCAAACTAACAGGCTATTGTGATGCTAACTAAGCTAGAGATTATAATATAATAAGACTAATTACTAGGTATGGTTTTAGAATCGAGTCTAGAGTAATTTTTTGATGTACTAAGAGACAACCAACTATATCACTATCAACCACAGAAGCAAAGTATAGAGCAGTAATGGCAACTAAAGAAAGTATTTCGCTGATGTAGTTGATAAAGGATCTACACTAACCAATAGATTATACAATACCATTACATTGCAATAATCAATCGGCAATTAGCTTGGTAGAAAATCTAGTTTTTCATATAGGAACTAAGCATATAGAGGTACATTGTCACTTCATCAGGATTACAAGCTAAAATTGAAATACGGTACATAAGTTGTGGATTTGTTCACAAAAGGTCTTAGCACTAAAAAGTTTGAAAAGCTTCGCTAGCAACTCAATATGGATTGAAGGATGAAAGTTAGTGTTAAAAGCCCAACACTAATTTCACGATCCAATCCAATTACATAAGTGCAAGCCCAAGTGCAAAGCTCAATTCCATGGAAGATTAAAGAATTGTGTAGAGAATATGAGATATTTCTAAAACTAAAAATATTTATTAGTAGTAGAAATATCTAAGTTTAGATATTTCTTGAATATTTATGGATATTTGTCAAACTTTGATTATTAAATTTTTTTAATTTAATATTTGTATGGTTTTTATTAGTTCTGTGATACTATAAATACCCATGATTTCTTTGTTATATATATCATGTGAAATGAAAAGAATAAAAGAGAAATAAGAAGCGTGAGCCGTGAGTTATGGGTAGTGCCTCTTGTAAAATATCAATAAAGTCCTTTAGTTTAGCAAAATTATTCTATTATCCAAATAGTTTTAATTTTGTGTAGGTTCGGCCTCCTCTGTTTTCAAAAACTTATAGGAAACAAACAGAGAAAATAGGAGGAATAGACCAACCATAATTGTAGATAATATGAATATGTACTATATATATTTAGCTCTTTAATATACTTATGGTGTTCACTCTAGATTCCTCAATAATTTATCACAACAAGTCTTTATAATAAAATTTATGTTTAAAGCACTATAGCAAGCTGTGAAATTATAGTATTTCTACAAGAGCAAGTAATTAATTGATCAATTGCACTCATGAACTTTTTCCAATATAATGTACAATCACTTCAAAGGGATTGGTTTCATTAGCATATCATCAAGAAAAGAAAAGAAGTGAAGTAAATTTGTGAATTCCTTGATATTGTTAATCTAATATGTACACAGAAAGTCATGTTGAGCGTTTAGATTATCTCCTTTTTATTTCAGTCTTTTTTACCTTTATAAGTTATAAGTCAATTTTTCTATTAATGCAATCTAATGTTTTCATTTTATTAAGATTGGCTATAGGATTTGTACAGATTAGTTAGTTGTCGATCAGCTGTTAGTTATTATTAAGATGGACATCAGATTCTTTCTTATAAAGTTCTGCATTTTAAAGGGCAAATTTTTTTCTATTGCCATCCTTATGCATAGATGGTTAAAGAAGTTGCTGCTTTCATTTATTCCAATAGTTAGAATACCTCATTCAAGGATTGGTTTTGATGCAATCTGTAGGCAAAAATTAGGGGAAAAATAATAGAATGATTAAAATTTCTCTTTTAATTCAAAATGATAGTGTGTCATTGTGCTGTTATCCTGTTGTTTTGGTCCAATGACGAAACAAAAGCATAAAGGTTGTCAATATGAAATCAATATTTTTTGAACAATGCAAATTTTATTGAAAAACTAAGAAACTAAGATTTTAACTCTCTTTTATAACAAACCTAATATTGCAAATTTACCAAAATAGGCAAACTCAAAATATTATTATATAATAAAATTTTCCTATTTGATATAAGAAAGGAAAAAAAAGAATCAAAATCCAAGTTGTGGAAAAAAAAATAAAAATCCAAAAAGAATCAAGAAAAATAAGAAAAAAATCTTAAAACCTAAAAATATCCAAGAAAGAAAGGAAAGCTTTTGGCTAAACACAAACTAAAAGAGCCTTCGTATTTTGAGTTTTGTTCATCTCATCGCAAGCTTCGAAACGGTATTATATGCCTAAAACAGATATTTGTAGCCAACGTTTTGCCCTCCGGAAGGTACCCTACTCGCAATACACAACATTCTACATCAGTACCCCTCACTTGAAAAAGAACTCGTCCTCGAGTTGGGCTAGTACAACTCCATGATCATCGGGATGATATTCGAACAAATCAGCCACGTTGAAAGTGTGAGAGATATTCCAATTGTCAGGTAGCTAAAGTACATAAGCATTATCATTAATTTTCCTAGGAATGCTAAATACACTATACTTACACTTCTCCAATTTAGTACAAATGCCAGGAAATCAACTCCGCCATAGACATGCCATCACTAAATCACCTTCAGTAAACACTTTCTTATAATGGTGCTTGTCCGCTTTAGCCTTGTACTTTGCATTGGCAGCCTCTAAGTGAGCTCGAACTTCAGCTTGAACCTTCAAAGCCTTTTTTGCCATATTATCTACTACTTTGCATTCTCCAACCATAGCCACTGTTGGCATGACAGCCAATTCACAACCTTGTTGTAGGGAACTAGCATAGATAACTTCAAAAAGTGTCTTACTAGTAGATCGATTTATTATACTGTTGTAAGCGAATTCAACCTGAGGCAATGCAACTTCCCAGTTTTGTAACTTGCCCTCCCCCTCCCCCCCAAACACAGCGCAACATATTGTCGAAAGTACGATTGACCATTTCCGTTTGCTCACTTAGCTGTGGATGGAAAGTACTACTAAACTGTAATTACATGCCAAACTTATCCCAAAGATGACGCTAAAACTTACGGATAAACTTCACGTCCTTGTCAGAAGTAATAGTCTTCGAATGTCATGCAAATGCACTATTTCCTAAAAGAATAAATGTGTCACTGAAGCAGCATCTTCAATCTTCTTACATGCAATGAAATGTGTCATCTTCGAAAACCTATCCACCACAACCAATATAGAATCTCAACCCGTCCTTGCGCATGACAACCGTAACACAAAATTCATAGATAGATCTAACTAAATATTTTCTAGACTAGGTAATGGCATTTATAAATAATTATTCTACTCATGTCCCTTACCCTCTTAGCAAATTTAATACCTCTGCATAATCTTGCGCATGTCCTCATTTAGTTACGACTAATAATAACGCTCCTCTACAAATAATTAATGTGTCCTCATTTAGTTACGACTAATAATAACGCTCCTCATAGTCTTGTCTAACCCATGTGTCCGTCCAATCCTCCTCTATGCAACTCACGCATAATATGGGTTATGAAGGAATACGGGGTTAAGGAACCTTGGACTAAACTGTTTTCATTTTCATTTTGGCTAAAGAGTGGAATATTTCTCTCTTCGAGGACATATTTGCAAGCTATTGCTTATTCAAAATGTGGAAATAAGGTTTTACGTCGTCTTAGTGGTTTTCATTTTTGTTGGTACGATCTAGAAAAACAAAGTGCACATGAAGAGTTCCATCTTCATGGAATGTCCAAACTATTATGGAATGAAGCAGTAAATGTAGAAAGTCTTGTTTCCCCTCGTGGTGATATTGGAAAAGGCTAATTTAGAGGAAAGCAGACGGAGGAAAATGATTGAAAAGTAGGTTTAAAAGAATTAATGTGCTGTAGTTATTATATTTTTGCTAAAGTAAAGCTTAGGTTTTACAACTTGATCATTTCATACTAGTGCCCTACCTCATGTACGTTTGATTTTAGTCCATCAATTAATCATTGTGAACAATGCAAAAACAAAGGGAATTCTTATATATTGTTAGAAATAATTTAATTTTCCAAAGTAAAACAATATTCCTTCTATATGCAAAAGCTCTCTTTAGTTTTCAAAGATGTTGTGTCACTCGTAGTGTATTATCGTTCATGCATTGTTAGGATTTATTTCTTTAATTGATCTATTAAAATAGCATAATCGAGTATTTTGTTTAGAATAGCAAACACAGGAGAGGAAATAAAGCAGGCGAAAGATAGTTAAGTTTAGTTGCTTTTGGCTAATCTAATATATTAAGTATTTTTAATCGAGTTCATTTTAGGCTACTATATTCTGCTCTTAGATTCATTTTAGGCTACTATATTCTGCTCTTAGACTTTGTGATTTTTACTCTGGTTGCCTCAATAATTTATCATATAAGTCTTTCTTATATTCTATTTTGCTAGCTCTTACATTTCCATGGATATATAGTCTTGTTTCGAATTAAACACCTGGCGTTTATTTAATAGAATTGGTGTTCATAGGCAGAGTAGCACTGCAGCAGCCTGTGAAATTATAGTATAATTACAAGTAATTAACTTGATCACATAAATATTGTCTCTTCTATTTGTCTGATTATATATTTTGGGTGATCACATATATATTGTGTTTGGGTAATATCGAGCAGGTCTCCTCGAGGCCCTTCCAGCTCGAATGAAGTACCCCGAGGTCAATCCAGCTAGAGAAGAAGTCTCGACCACTAGCACGAAGACGATCTCACTAGACGTCAAAGCTAGTCAAAGTCGAGGAATTCAGAGCCGTCCGAGCTCCGAGCCTCTTGCTCGCTCGAGGTCATCGAGCCCTGGCCAAGGTCGGACACGCATCTAAGAGCTCAAGGTCGATCGAGACCCGAGCTCTCCTTTCTGTTCGCTGCAGTCAAGTCCTCGAGCACAACTGGGCTACGACGGTCATAGGACAAATGGAACGTAATATCCGATTCGTAGGCGCCCAACCTGCTTTCTCATAATCCCAAGACACCTTTCAATGTCTCGATCGTGGCCCCACATGCTATGGTGGCAGATCGCTGTCGATGGTCGACACAAGCCCCCACGGTGTCATCATTCCTTGTGCACACGCCCGACATGATGATCTGGCCATGTGGACCATGTTAAGGAGACAGTTGCGCATCCCCAGGGAATATTTCACTAATCCCGGCTATCAGAGGGACCCAAACACCACCGACGCAGGAACTGGATGCTCCTGAGAGAAAAGGCTGGAAAATAGAGAATAAAAGGAAACGGACGGGTAAGTTGTGGGGTTCCAAAATTAACACAGTGTTCTTCCGATTCCGACTTCTCTACTCGATTTTTCCGAAATTCCATTATCTAGAAAGGAAGGCAAAATACCCCTTTCATTCTTCCTCGGCTCTCTAACCAAGAGGGATACAAAAAGAACAACCCGATTATCGACTCGAGCGTCTGAGGGTTTTCACCGAACAACATCCAACGACCCCCGACCTTGTTTTCTCGTGGAGTACAGTGTCGTGAGACTCCCATTCCGGGAAGACAGAGGAACTGAATTGAAGACAGCCCCGCCGAGCTCGAGCTATCCGCGAAAGCGTGAGATTTTTGGCACTATTTGAAGCGGACGCCTGCCTACGGGATCAGCTCAAAAGCCCGATTTCCCAACACGCTCATGACACACAACGCAAAGAATGAAAGGAAACAACCAAGAGGGGCGAGTCCAGAGGAGTCAGTGACTTTGAGGGAAGTGGCCAATGAGGCTCAAAATAGAGAGATCCAGGAAAGAATGGATCGGATGGAGAAACAAATGGGACTCTGACCTCCATATTACAAGAACTCGTGGATGGATGATAAAAGCATGTAATGACGCCCTCGAATCCAACCTGGGAACGCTCCCATTCAGAAAATGCGGGAGATGAAGCCCAAAGACCTAGGGCACCAAATGTTGTCGTGAGGGAGGAGACAAACATGGAGGAAAGATGGTCTCACAAGACTTCGTAGGATACAAATCCCAACCTCTCAAGCGAAAGAGCTGGAGGGGTGGTGCGAGGGTTGGCACAAGTCGTGGAGGACCTCCGGGAAATGGAAAGAGCCCAAGTTGGAGAATAATGCTGGATAACGAGTCTCCACTCTCAACGGAGATCATGGATGTCACGATCCCACGTGACTTCCGCTTCCCGAATTTAAAATTTTCAGGAAAAAGTGATCCGTTGGTGCACATAGAGCTGATTCAACGACATGACAGGAGTGTAGGTCCGCTCTGCAGCCTGTGAGGTGCCGGCCTTCTCGCCACTCTTGAAGGAAGGGCAAGAGAATGGTACCGCAGGTTACCGCGGGGAAGCATCCTAAGCTTCGAATAGATGTGTAGGGAATTTGTAGAGCAGATTCTGAGTGAGTGACCTCAAGATGATATAACGGAGCTATCGAAGTAAGACAGAGGGAGGGAGAACACTCCGGGAGTTCGTCAAGAGATACCACAGTTCGGTCCTACATCTTGGCGCGTTTAATCATCGCCAAGCGCTGAGAGGACTCAAGGACGGGATCTGGATGGGAAGACCATGGTATAATCTGTGGAGTCCTTCGATCCGTTCATATTCGGACACGTACGAAAAGGTAAAAATGGATATGGTAATTGAAGAGGAAAAGGCTGCAAAGCTAAGAAGTGAACAGGGCAACGGAGCAAAGAGGAAGGAGAAATGAGGTCCTGCCCGAGGAGCGCAAGCTTCAAAAGCAACAAGGGACCAGGTTGCCCCATACAACCCTTACCAGAGAGCTCCCCCACAGCGGATGGTTCCCCTGCCACCCCGTAGGTCTCCAGGCCGGGATCACAGGGAATACATGCATCACAACAGAGCAGATCGTCCGTTGCCACCCCCACCAAGAAGTTTCCCAAGGGATTGGGCGATACAAATGGTGGAGCAGAGCCCCGCTACGGGCATACACGAGGTCAAGGTATCTCTCAAGAGATACTTCAAGTGGCCGAGGAGCCGGATCGCCGAGCCCCCAACGCCAATGGCCAAGTCAATCGGCAAACGAGACAAGGGCCTGCTCTCACTGCTTTATAGTGACCACGGCCATTCCACATCACAAGATCGTGATTCGAAGAACCGAGTGGAGGATCCGTTAGGAATCTGCAGACTTGGACGAGTTTATCAAGGAGGACATTCTGTGGTTGAGCAGCAAGAACTGCAGGAAGATGATCGAGCTTATGAAATAGACTTGGAACCGCCGGCCACAAGGGTGATCTCGTGAGGGCCCACGATGGCGGGAAGTTCAAACAGTGGCTCTAAGAACTATCGCAGATATGCCGCTGCCGGCCGAGAGGTCCTGCTCACCGCCTCACGCCAAAAGGCCAAGGTCCGCAAGTGCCCATTATGTGGATCTGAGGAAGACAATGAGGGGTACTGGACCCCACGAGGATGCCCCTGTCGTGAAAGCGTAACATAGCTAACAAGGAAGTTGACCGAACACCGGCAGACTCTGGAAGCTCTAGTGGATATTTCTTCAAATCCTCACCGAGGATTTGGGAATAACAGTGCGAGCCTCGAGCGCATCGAGCACTTCCTTGAAAGGATTCGGGGAGGAAGCCGATACCTCGGGAATCATCATGTCGGCAAGAACCATGGGCTCGAGGCCTTCGAAAAGAACATGATGTTGGACTTCGTGGTGGTAGATGAAGCCTACCCATACCAAAGCGACACCTGGGAGGCCGCTCACGAGGATCACCATACAGGCTGTCCACCCACCACTTGGCCCTAAAGTATCGAGTGAATGGGGTCAGTAGGGTCGAAAAGGCAGCCAGAGGGTGGCAAAAGTCGCTACTGCGGGCAGCCAAAGAAACCATGGAGATAACCTCACCGGACTCGAGGGGAGTCAAGGAATGGAAGGCGTGAGCCACCGAGGAGCCGGAGGAGGTCAAGTGAGAGCAAACGACCCCGAGAAGAAAATCCAGATCGGCTTGGGCATTAGCGAGCCGTTGAAAGAAAAGTCAGGTGGAGTGTCTCGCGAGCACACGCGGATGTGTTCGCATGGACGCATGAGGATATGCCCGGATCGACCTGTAGTGGCGTGTCACACGCTGGCAATACGGAGAGATGCTAAGCTAGTGAGGCAGAAAAGGAGGTGCGTCAACCAAGAGAGATATGAGGCCATAAACTGTGAGGTGGAGAAGCTGCTGAAAGCGGGATTCATAAGGGAGGTCTCCTACCCCGAATGGATTTCGAATGTGGTACTGGTGAAGAATGCAAGTGGGAAATGGAGAATGTGCGTGGACTTCACGGATGTGAACAAAGCTTGCCCTAAAGATAGCTTCCCATTGCCAAAGATAGACCAACTGGTGGACTATACGGCGGGGCACGGGCTGCTTAGTTTTATGGATGCCTTCTCAGGTTATAACCAGATTCCCATGCACCGATCGATAAGGAATGCACAGCCTTCACACCAATCGTGGATCAGATCACATAAGGTCATGCCCTTCAATCCAAGAATGCAGAGGCAACATACCGTAGGTCAGTGAACAAGGTCTTCAAGCCATCGATCGATCGAATCGATGGAGGTGTATGTGGATGACATGATCACCAAGTCTAAAGACGCAGAGGAGCATGTAAGGCATTTAGAGGAGACCTTGCACTCAAGAAAGTACCTGATGAAGCTAAACCCGTAGAAATGTGCCTTGGGGTTGGTTCGGGAAAATTCTTAGGCTTCATGGTCACCACAAAAGGATCGAGGCCAATTCTGAAAAGATAAGAGCAATGTGGAAATGAGGTCCCCTCGTAGCTCTCAAGGAAATACAAAGTCTTACCTAAGAACCGGCATCCCTCAACAGTGTTCGTATCTCGAGCCATGGATAAATGCCGAGTCTTCTTCCGTGAAACGAAGAAAGGCGGAAGACAAAGTGGACGCCGTAACGCGAGTCGACATTCCAACAGCTTGAAAGAATACTATCGAAAGCTCCATTACCGCTCTACACCTCGAGCAGGGAAGTATTGCTTTCAGATTGGTTGTGTCCCAATGGGCAACGAGCTTAGTTCTAGTAAGTGGAAGAGTCGAGGTACAATACAATCGCTTATTACACGAGCAGTAGCTTTGCTAGTGTCGAGACTCGATATCCACCGATGGAGAAATAGGCACCGGCCTTGGTCACAACAAATGAAAGTCGAGGCCTTATTTTCAAGCGCATTCAAGAGCGGTTCTAACAAATCAGCCATTCAGCAGACTGCGACAAGCCGTAGACCTCCGAAGGTCGGTGAAATGGTCGGTGGAGCTCGATGAATTCGACATCGCCTACCAACCTCGAATAGACTATAAAAGCTCACCCTAGCCGGCTTCATAGTCGAGTGCACCGCAAGGGATGAGGAGATGGAGAGCGAGCCCCCACCAGATTCTCAGGCCTCAACCAACACATGGATAGTCACAATAGATGGATCTTGTGGAAATCAGGGAGCAAGGGCAGGAGTTGTGCTCCTTAGTCCTAAAGGGGCAGATATGCAATACGCTATTAAATTGGAATTCGAAGTTACCAACAATCAGGCCGAGTACGATGCCGTAATAGCGGGATTGAAGCTCGCCTCGGTAGTAAAAGCAGGAGAGGTAAAGCTTCGAACAAACTCACAGCTGGTGACAAACCACCTCAACGAAAGCTTCCAGGCGAAGGGGGAGAATATGGAAGCCTACCTACTGAAGCGAAGCAACTGAATGGAGAGTTTCCGAGTTGTCGAGGTGGAACAAATCGCAAGGGAAATAATTTTGCAGTCGATATGATAGCTCGCATGGCAGCCGTGATCCCGACCCTAAAATACCAAGTCTATCCCTTCGAATCAAGACCCGCCAAGCATCGAAAGCGGGGACAAGATGATGAGCTTATCGACGAGCAACACCTAGATGGAGCCAATCGCTTCTTACCTCAATGAGGGAATGTTGCTTGTCGACATGAAGCAAGCCGTGAAGTCAAGTGTAAAGCGCCGTGCACACTCTCATCGACTGGATCTTATATAGACGGGGTACACCCTCCCTCGTCGCCGTGGTTTAGACCGCGAGGAGGTCGACTATGTCCTCCGAGAGATACACGAAGGAATTTAGCGGCAATCATTCCGGGCGCGAGGTCCATGGCTTTCAAGGCCTCGAGGCAAGGATACTTTTGGCCCTGCATGCATCAAGATGCTCAGGAGAAGACTAGAAGTCGCAAGAGCTGCCAGAGTTTTGCCAACTACCTAATTCAGCCTCCAGAGAACCTTACGGTGATGAACTCATCATGGCCGTTTGCTCAATGGGGAATTGACTTGATCGGGCCACCGCCAAGGGAGAGCATCTCGCCACCACGCGCCATAGTCAGCAATCGACTATTTCACCAAACGGGTCAAAGCTGAGCCTCGAGCAAGATTGCGTAAGGTAAAACCACCGACTTCATCCTGAAAATGTGATTTGTGGTATGGGATTCCTCATGCATTGGTCACCGACAATGGTAGATGTGATGATAACGGTAAGTTCGTAGATTTCCGCCAAAACTGGGATAAAGTCGAAATTTTGCTCTCCTCACACCCACAAGCCAATGGATAAGTCAAGCCACGTAACAAGACCATAAAGCATTTCCCAAGACCGACTTGGCAAGCAAAAAGGAGTCTCGGTGGACGAGCCGCCTGGTGTCCTCGGGGCTTATAGAACCACACACAAAACTGCCATCGAAAGACCCTATTTTCCTTGGTGTTTGGACACGAAGCTGTTGTTCCCGCCGAAATAGGAATGGGGACGACCGAATCGGAGCACTTCAATAAGGAGCAAAACGATGAGCGATGTGCGCAGTGTCCGACTTACCGAAGAGAAGAGAGAAAGGGTCAGTTAAGATCACGTATCACCAACAAAAGTGGCTCGTTATTACAACCGAAATGTGCACATTCACTGGCCCAAGTGGGTGATTAGGTACTCGTAAGAGTTAATCGTAACACGAGCGACCCGAGGCAAGGTGTGCTAGGATCGAATCGGAAGGTCCTTATCGAAGTCACTCAAATAGCCTGACCAGAGCATACCTACCGACCCATCCAGATGGACGAGAAGTTAAGAGGCCGTGGAACACACAACTCCTGATGAAATACTTCTAGTAAGTTTCCTTCTGTTGTAAGCGTTAATGTAAAATTCCTTCCCAAAATGGTGATGTATAAAAACTTGAATGTATGTAAGAGTAAGAAAAACATTTGTAATATAAATTCAAGTTAAAGCCAAGGAGCTCGTGAAGAACGTTAAGGCCAGAAGTCCCAAAGCCTAAGCCTTAGGCGTGATCTGCGCTCAGCGAGGCCAATTGCAGCCGTAATGTAAGGCTCACGAAGACAACGCTAAGGCCGTAAATCCCAATGCCTAAGCCTTAGAGTGGATCAGCGCCTCAGTGAGGCCAATTTCAGTGCCCGAGCGTAAGAAGTTTCATAAAGAACGCTAAGGCCGAAGTCCCAAAGCCTAAGCCTTAGGCGGACTGCGCTCAGCGAGGTCAATCGTAGGCCGAGCGGTAAGGCTCATGAAGACAACACTAAGGCCGAAGTCCCAACACCTAAGCCTTAGGTGGGACTGTGCTCAGCGAGGCCAATCGCAGCCCGAGCAAAAGAAGCTCACGAAGACAACGCTAAGGCCGAAGTCCCAAAGCCTAAGCCTTAGGCGTAGACTGGCGCTCAGTCGAGGCCAATTGCAGCCCGAGCGTAAGAAGCTCATGAACAACGCTAAGGCCGTAAGTCCCAAAGCTTAAGCCTTAGAGTGGATTTGCGCTTAGCGAGGCCAATTGCAGCCCAAGCGTAAGAGCTCATGAACAACCCTAAGGCCGTAAGTCCCAAAGCCTAAGCCTTAGGCAGATTCGCGCTTCAGCGAGGCCAATCGCAGTGCTCGAGCGTAAGAAGTTTATGAACAACGCTAAGGCCAAAAGTCCCAAAGCCTAAGCCTTAAGGTGACAATGCCTAGCGAGGCCAATCGCAGCCCGAGCGTAAGAAGCTCACGAAGAACGCTAGGCCGAAGTCCCAAAGCCTAAGCCTTAAGCGTGATTCATGCCTAGCGAGGCCAATTGCAGGCCCCAGCAGAAGAAGCTCACGAAGACAACGCCAAGGCCGTAAGTCCCAAAGCCTAAGCCTCAGGCAGATCGTGCCAAGCGTAGCCAATCGTAGGCCTCGAGTAAGAAGAGCGCGAGGAGATTGTATCGAATTTAAACACGAACCAAAATCGGGCTCAAGCAAATGAGCTCGCAATGTAAAAAGCCACAAAGCACGATCCGAACATCGGTCCGTAAAGACCGAGCTCACGAACAGTCAAGGCTTTCAACTTAACTCAAGGCAAATCTTTGCCAAGCATAAGTCTAAAGAATCATACAAGCAAGAATACACTTAGGCATAAAACAAAATAAAAAGTCCAACACTTATAAAATTCTGACTTAGCAAGCACGTGAAGTCAATCCCACACATAAAACATAAGAATATATACACTGGTACGTAAATGAGTTATCCAATATATGTTCTTTATTCATCGAAATGATCATAAGTACAAGGGATAAAAAAATAGTTCAAGCAAAGAAAGGCATCACTCTGCAGCAGAGAGTGTGGGCATCATCTCAGAAAAGCAGTGAGGGGCAGCAGCAGGAGAAGTAGCAAGCAGGGACATCATCTGCAGCAGCAGCAGCAGGAGCGCCAGCAAGCAAGTGGAGGAACAACTTCCTGTGTCCAGCCTGCGGCTCTCAAGGGGAAGCTTCGCACTTTGGATGGGGACGCCGTGAATGTGCATGTACTCAAAGAACACCCGCTTGACCTTAGACCGGTCGACTCTGGATGTACCTTGCCCAAGGTATACACGAGGCGCTCATAGTCAAGTCCACCCCATCGTTGTACTTTGCTATGAAGTCGGACCTTCAAAGCATCTATCCGCCTCGGAGACGAGAAGTTTCCTCCATGGTCTCGCTCAAGGAGAATATCCGGGTTTCCAAGTCCTTCCAAGCCTCGATCAACTCTTCACGGATGACACGCCACCCTCTCGAAATTGGGTAACCTTAGAGTCTCGACACCGCTGCCTCTCTTCAAAGGTTATGCTTTCCTCAAGCTTCGTGTTCTCGCTCTTTCAACCGCCTCGATAGTCCGCCTCCAAGCTCGAATCTCGCTGAGTTCCTCCCCAGAGTCTTGGGCCTTGGCCTCGAGCCCGGTCACAGCAGCCTAAAGTTCTGGATGAGAGACACTGGAGAGCACTAAACAGACTGTCAAGATTACAGGACTTCAACCCGCCCAGAATATGTCGCCCATCTCTCCTAGAAAGTTCCTCGTGTAGGGCTCGACACGGCCAGGCAGACCTCGCCTCCCGCACACTTCCTGGATTAGTGGCGAGCCGAGGCCGCAGCTCTCGACACCGCGAGGAGGACCTTCTTCCGCCTGCTCTACCCGCCGAGTAGTAGGGGAGCTCGAGCAGTGGAGGCGAGCATCCGCTTCAGCTCGTGGTCTCTTCGAGGTGCTCGTGACTCGGCTGCCCCTACACGCCTATGCATCATCTCGCCGCACCCCTCATCTCTTCCCCGCACTGCACTCAAACCCGTAAAATTTTAGGGTGTAAGTAGCCCCCGCACGAGCTCACGGCTGTCAAGCGTGGTCCTTACGCGTGCTCAAGCTCTTCCCCAACTCGTAAAGCACCCCATGAAACCGCAAAATCACCCAAGGTAAAATAATGAGAACAAGTACGAGAGTAAGGACAAAATGAAAATTCACCGGATGATAAACAACCCGAGTGCAAAATGCCGTGGAACCTGAGGGATTCCCTATGTGAAAGGTGCAACAGGCCCCCATTCCCCCAACGAAGAAGAATTTACTCTTCCGCTGCCACCGTAAGTCGGGAGATCACTGATGGGCTTTTACCCTTCATGTCGGAGGTAAGGTAGTACCAACCAAAGATCCTTCGAGCCGCACTTCAACCGACAAAGGTGCTTTATTTCTCCTACCGAGGGTTCACCCAAATTGCACCATTTCCACAATACAAAAGTCCTGAAGGGCCCTCCACCCATTCGGGTTCAACCGCCTGGCCGACGTAAATCTAGAAAACCTAGGAAAAATAAGGTCTGAGAGGCACCTAACCCCCATTCAAGCATTCCGTATGGAAGGTCGATACCTGAGGGGTGGTCAGATATCACCGCCTCGCCGCAACCGTGAATCCACATTATCTGACATGTGGTAGGTATGCCTAAGCCTCATCCAAATCTAAATGGGTGGTTTCACATCTCATCTCGGTCAACGGGTATCCCCACCTCGAACCTTGGTCGGCCCTCTCCCCGACGCTACCGGGCCTCCACCATGGGCAATGCCCCTTCTGAACTAGAATCCCTCACTGGAATTATACTAAGGGGCTCTACTTCACTAGAAGAGGAAGATTCTTCAGGGGATATCCTACTGGCTCGTTGGTACCGTACATTTTTTCCTAAAATATAATCTACCGAAATGGAATCAAAGACCCGTAAGAAGGAAGAATGGTGAGAATAGAAAGAAGAAGGGTTGTACCTGGATACAGAGAAAGGTTTATACTGCTGGAAGAAAATGAAGAAGGACTTGTAGAAAATTTCGGTTTAAGTAAAATGAGTAATACGAAGTACAATGAAATCAAGGGCTTTTAAAAGAAGAAAGGGGAAAGGTGCGTCTCTTCAGCAGACTCAGACGTAGATCAAGAGGCGCGACCTTTCGAGTAACGTCCCTTCAAAATTTGAACGCACCGTCAGGATCCGTCCACGTGTCCCGCATTAAATGCGAAATGGTGTTTGGGTAATATCGGGCAGGTCTCCTCGAGGCCCTTCCAACTCGAATGAAGTACCCCGAGGTCAATCCAGCCGAGCGTAAGTCTCGACCATCGCACGAAGACGATCTCACTAGACGCCAAAGCCGGTCAAAGTCGAGGAATTCGGAGCCATCCGAGCTCCGAGCTCTCTTGCCCGCTGAGGTCATCAGTGCCCGGCCAAGGCCGGAAACGGACGAGGAGCTCAAGGCTCGATCGAGACCGAGCTCTCCTTTCCACCGGCTGCAGCCAAGTCCTCGAGCACAACCGGCTACACGGCCATAAGACAAATGAAACATAATATCCGATTCAGTAGGGCCCGACCTGCTTTCTCGTGATCCCAACACACCTTTCGATGTCTTATCGTGGCCCCACATGGTACGGTGGAGGTATCGCTGTCGATGGCTCAGCACATGCCTCCACTGTGTCATCATTCCTGCGCGCATGCCCGACATGATGATCTCGGCCATGTGAACCATGTTAAGGAGACAACCAAGCATCCCCAAAGAATATTACGCTAATCCCTACCGCCGAGGGACCCGTACACCACCGACGCAGGAACTGGATGCTCCTGAGAGAAAAGGCGGAAAAATAGAGAATAAAAGGAAACTGACGGTAAGTCATGGGGTTCCAAAAATTCACATGTGTTCTTCTAATTCTAACTTCTTCTCTACTCGATTTTTCTCGAAATTCCATTATCCGTAAAGGAAGGCAAAATACCCCTTTCATTCTTTCTGGCCTCTAACTAAGAGGGATACAAAAAGAACAACCCGACATCGACTTGAAGCGTCTGGAGGGTTTTCACCGAATAACATCCAGCGACCCCGACCTTGTTTTCTATTAGTACAGTCCGGAGACTCCCATTCCAAAGAAGACAGAGGAACTGGAATTGAAGACAGCCCCGCCGAGCTCGAGCTATCCGCGAAAGGTGAGATTTTTGGCACTATTTGAAAGAACGCTGGAAAACAGCATCAACATATTGTCTCTTCTATTTGTCTGATTATAGATTTTGGGTAAAATACGTATATCCCAAAGACTTTAAAATGGTCTTCGAGTAAATTGTGCTCATGCATTCTTTTCAACATAATGTTTATATATTTATCCTTATATGGATATGGTTAATATCACTTCGAAGGATTTTTTTTTTTTTTTTGTTTTCATCGATATATAATTATATATGTAACTTGGGGTTCTGAAATTTGTGTACGGAAATTCATTTTCGAAATTTGTAATTGAACCTTTTATGAATTCAGACTCACTAAATAAATACAAATATTGGGAACGGAATGTTTAAGTATTATGCGTAGAGTTTAATACGATGTTTAAGCATTATATGTAAAGTACATATTAAAATGGGGAGTTGAGTAACTATTGGAACACACCCCCCTACAAAACCCTTTTCACACTCCTTTCTGGATTATTTTCTATATGCAAAACACACAAAACTAAATATTATGATATGGCAACTTCCATGATTGGTCAATTTATCTTAAACATTGCGCAATGGAGCTAGAAGCCGAAGGTCCGACATTTCATCAAGTGCCATGTTCAAGTTTGAAGATGATAAAGAGCAAATTGAGGAAATAAAATCTCTTGGATGCTGCACCTTTATCGCTTCTTCTTATGTGCAATAGTGTTATAATGCTAGTTCTCACATGCGAGATCTAAGGAAAGTAGGTGGTAAAATTCAGATATAATAATGACAACACTCCGTTTGAATTCTACAAAAGAGATTGTAGCTGTATCAATACTCAATTCCTTTGGCCCGGAGTTTCTTTAGTTGTACATTAATTATTTTTGCTTGGGAACATTCGGTGTGAAAAAACCAAGCCAAAGAAAGACAAATTTCTGATGTAAAATTTAGTATTTTGGACGTGCTTAGTATCGTGTCATTAAATCAATTGAGCTGAAATTGCAGTTTTGATGAAATTGCAGTAAATCTTGTTGAAACTGTAGACGATAGCGCATGCTTAAGAAGGGGCAGGACTTTAACTACAAACATGTTTTTAATTAAATATTTTAATCTTATGTAAACCTTCAGTATCAACAAAACGGAAATAAATCTTCAACTCATTTTATCTTTGCTTGTCTTTAAAAGATCTTGTGCACAAATACATTGGTATCTTATTAATCATGTATAGTTTAAATAGATCCATTTATTATTTGTCAACGACTAATGAGTGGGTCTGAAAAAGACAAGTCGAAGGCAAGATGAATAAAGTATCTGTATCTAAAGAAATCACGCATAAAAAATATAAATATTAAAAGATACTCGTTGATGCAGCTTTTTCCGCGCAAGCGCCAACAAAGGTTTCCGAACCTTCCAACAAAGGTTTCCAAACAGCTTCTAGCAGGATCTGTTCAAGCCTTCTGCTCGCGGCTTCAAACAAGGCTTCCAAACAACTGAGCAGGACGCTTCAAGCCTTCCGTCACGGCTTCAAACAAGGCTTCCAAACAGATCGAAAGCAGACGCTTCAAGCCTTATGCTCGCGGCTCAAACAAGGTCTCGATCCTTCCGCCGCGATGAAGCTCGAGCAGTGATTACCCCTTCGTCCCTGCTCACTGCCTTCTTCGTAATCGGAGATCTCCTGACCTGCACTCACGTAAAACCGAAGTCAGGATCGCCGAGCGAATCCCGCAGAAACCCTCCGACGCTCAAGTCAAGAATCGGGTTATCTTTTGGTATCTCCTCAGTGGTGGAGGCCTGAAAGATGAAAGGGGTATTATTTCGCCCTTTTGGATAAGTATGGTGTTTTTTCCAGAGAAAATCAGTGAGAGAAATTAGAAAAGGAAGAACCTGTGAATTCGAAAGTTCCAACCTTTCTCGTGAATTAGAAAGTCCAACCCTTGTAACGCTCCCTTCGCTTCCTTTTATACTCCATTTTTCCCGCTCTTTTCCTTTCCAGTCGCCTACTCCCACGCTTAGTGGTATCCGGGTCCCTCCGACAACCGGATTGGCTGAATATTCCCTGTGGATGAGCTACCGTCCCCTTAACCCGATACACGTGGCCGCATCACCATGTCCGGCAAGTGCGTAGGAATTATGACACCTTGGAAGCATGTGCCACCCACTAGCAACATGATCTCCGTCGCACCACGCTGGGACCCCGGTCGACATTAAAGGTGTGCCATGATTCCAAAAACGGGTGGGTTGCCTCGGCTCTGTCTTGCCTGGATGTGCTCGTGGATCCCTTCGAAAGCAGAGAGATGTGCTCGGCCTCGACCTTGACCATCTTTGACCCGGACGACCTCGAGTCGGTGATGGAGTGCCTGCCTCGAGCATATCCGAATTTCCTCGACCTTGACTAGCTTTGACCGTATGGGCCGCCTGGTTAGGCCGTCCCTGGGTGTCTTGCTCGAGCTGGAAGGGCTTCGAGGGCTCGTCCGATATTTACCCAAACACCAGCCCCCGCTCTAGTCTTCGAGTGAAGCGAGACAAGACCGAAACTCAGTAGTGATGGGTCGAACTCGCGCCTTTACGCTTCCCACGCTCTTCTTGCTCGGCCCGTAGTTGGTCGCGGCTTGGCTCGCCACGCGGGACTTCGGCCTCGTATTCTTCATGAGCTTCTTCTCGCCGGGCTCGCATGACCGAGGTGTCTTCCGTATTACTACCGCCGGGCCAGAATTGACCGAGGTGTCTTCGTCAGTAGTCCCGCTCTGCCAAGAATTGACCGAGCCGCCTTCGCCGTTAATCCTACACGGCCGCTCTTGAACTTCGCCGGGTCTCGCAAATGATGCAGCAGGACACCGTCTCACTGGACTTCGCCGAGGAGTTCTTCGGATCTTTGCTCGACCTCGCAATCGACCAAAGCTGCCTTGTTAGGTCACTCCCGCCGGCCTCGCACTGACCCAAGCGTGGCAACTGCTCCACCCAAGACTTAGGCTTGGGACTTCCTACCGAGGAGTTCTTCTGATCTTCCGCCCGGCCCGCAACTGACCCATGCTTGCTGATACTCCCGCCGGGCCTCGCAACTGACCCAAGCATGCCGATACTCCCGCCGGCCTCGCACTGACCTAAGCATGGCACCGTCCCGCCTAAGACTTAGGCTTTGGGACTTCTAGCCAAGGAGTTCTTCTGAACTTCCGCCCGGCCCGCAATCGACCCAGTGCTTGCTGACACTCCCGCCGGCCCGCACTGACCCAAGCATGGCGCCATCCCGCTGGATTTCCGCCAAGGAGTTCTTCTGAACTTCCGCCCGGCCCGCAATCGACCCGAGCTTGCTGACACTCCCGCCGGGCCCGCACTGACCCAAGCATGGCGCCATCCCGCTGGGATTTCCGCCAAGGAGTTCTTCTGAACTTCGCCCGGCCTCGCAATCGACCCGAGCTCATCGATACTCCCCGCCGGCCTCGCAATCGACCCAAGCTGGCAGACCGTCCCGCCTAACGACTTAGGCTTTGGGACTTCGCCAAGGAGCTCTTCTTCACTTCTCCCGCCGGCCTTTTAATCGACCGAACGCCTTCTGAATCTCTACTCCCGCCGGGCCCGCACTCGACCCAAGCTGCCTTCGATGTTACTCCCGCCGGCCTCGCACTGACCTAGCTGCAGACCGTCCCGCCTAATGACTTAGGCTTGGGACTTCATGCCGAGGAGTTCTTCTTCCGCCGAGCCTTTTAATTGACTCGAGGTCTTCTGATGATACTCCCGCCTCGGTCTTCAAATGACCTCGAAGCTTGCAACCGTCCCGCCTAATGGGTTAGGCTTGGGACTTCATGCCGAGGAGCTCTTCTCGCTTCGGTCTTCATTTTGAACTTACATTATGAATGCTATTCTTATTCTTACATAGATTTGTGCTTTTACATATCCCATCCTGGGAGAGATATTACATTAGCATTTTACAATACAAGAAGACTCCATCGAAAATACTCCTCGTGAGTTGTGCGCTCCACGACCTCTTGATCTCTCGTCCATTCCGGACGAGCTGGCTCAGATGTTCCCGCTTCTACTCCTCGATCCCCCGAGTCGAGTGAGGTTATCTCGCGATGGTTTCCTTGGCAGCCTACGGCAGTAGCAGCTCCTCGCCACCCTTCGGTCGCCTTTCACGACCCCAACAAATCTCCATTTACTCGATACTTATGGCTAAATAATGGGTGGATAGCACGCATTGGCTGATCCTCATGAACTGCCTCCTAAAATCGCCTCGGCACGGGCCGGCTTCATCTACCACCACGAAATCCAAAGATCATGTTCTTCTCGAAAGGCTTTGAGCCCATGGTCGCTGCTAGTTTGATGATTCCTAGAGGTATTAGCTTTCCTCCCCGAATCCTTTCAAGGAAGTGCTCTGCTCCGCCGAGGCTTGCTCCTCGCTATTCCTAAATCCTCGAGTGTGGATTTGAAAAGAATATCAACCGAGCTCCCTGAGTCAACCAAGATTCTGATCAACTTCCTTATTCTGCTATGCCTGGCTTTACCACTGTGGCATCTTCGTGGGTACAAAGACCCCTCCTCATCTTCATCTCGTCCACATGATTGGCACTCACGGACCTTGGCCTTCTTGGCAGCAGGAGCAAGTGAACAGACTTCTACGGCAACGCAGATATCTCAGCAGAGTTTTTCTGGCCCTCGTTAGAACTTTCTGCCATCGCTGGCCCACCTGAAATTATTCTCGTGGATGGTGGTTCCAGATCTCATTTCATAAGCCCTACCATCTTCCCTCAGTCGCCACTCAACCACCGGTGTCCCCTTCAACAAACTCATCCAAGTACCGGCTCCTAACCGCATCCTCCACCGGTTTTTCAAATCACCAGATCACGGTCGTGGAGTGGTCGTGGTTACCATGGAAACCAGTAGAACCGCCTCTTATCCCGCTTGCCACCGACTTGGCCATCTGTGTTGGTAGGTTCAAGCAGCCCTCGCTCTTCACCACTCGAAGTATCTCTTCGAGAGATACCTTCAACCTCAGATAATCGCCTGTAAGCTGTGGCCTGCTCCACCACTTGTATCGCCTCTATCCCTCGGGAAGCTTCTCGTGAGGGTGGCAATTGACGGCCCGCTCTGGCCGTGGTTCATCTCCCGGCCCGCTTGACCGCTGATCATGGGATGTACGGCCATCATGACGCCTCAGATTCTCCGTGATCCCGCCCGGGACTCGCGAGGTGGCTGGGGACCATCCGCGTGGGGAACTCTCCGATATGGGTTAGCATGGTAGCCCTGGCCTCGCCGCTTGAGCCCGTGGTCCCCTGCAAGGCCCCTCTCCTTCCTTCTTGCTCCATTGACTTGCTCATTCCTCGCCTATGCGCCTTTTCTTCTTCAATTACCATGTCCAGCTTTACATGTTCATGACGTCTCGAACACGAATCGGATCGAGGGACTCCGCAGTTATACCATGGTCTCCCCATCCGAATACCCTTCTTTAATCCTCTCGTAGCTCGGGATGGTTGAACGCACCAAGATCTAGGACCGATCTATGGTATCTTTGATAAACTCCTGAGGGACTCTCCTTCTCTCCGCCTCACTTCCGATACCCATCATGTCATCCTCGTGGGTCATCGCACTCGGAATTGTTCCGCGAACTCCCCGCACATATGTTCAAAGCTCAAGATGCTTCCCCGTGGAGTCTCATGCGACCATTCTCTTGCCCTTCCCTCAAGAGTGAGCGGAAGGCCCTCGCACCTCCGGTCGCCGACTGCACTCTGCACTTCGCCATGTCGCTGAACCGCCTATATGTACTAATGGGTCACTCTTTCCCGAATATTTAAGATCCGGAAGCAAAAGTCACGTGGATCGTGGACACCCATGATCTCCGCGGAGAGTGGAGATTCGTTGTCCAAAGATTATTCGCCAGCCTTGACTCTTTCCGCTCCCTCAAGATCCTCCACAACTCGTGCCGACTGCTGCACTCTCTCCCTCCAACTCCTCCGCACGAGAGGTCAGGTCAGATCCTCGCAATTGTTGACGAGACCCCTTTCCTCCATGTTTGTTTCTTCTCTCACCGCAACATTTGGTACCCTAGGTCTTGGGCTTCATCTCCCGTGATTTTCCCGAACATGAGCATTCCTCACTGACTCGGACATCGTTACATGCTTTTCTCCGTCTCTTCCTTGAATTCTTGTAATGTGGAGGTCATAGTTTCGATCCAGATTTCCATCCTTTCCTCGGATCTCCCTGCTCGGGCCTCATTGGCCACTTCTCTCAAAGTCACCGATTCTTCCGGACTTACTCCTCTTCTACTGCTTCCTCATCGCTGTCTCGTGTGTCTTCAATGTATTAGGAAATCAGCTTTTGTGCCGATCCCCACAGACGGCGCCAAAAATGTTGATGCAGCCTTTTCCGCTGCAAGGCCAACAAAGTGCTTCAACCTTCCAACAATGGCTTCCAAACAGTTTCTAGCAGGATCGTCTCAAGCCTTCTGCCGCGGCTCAAACAAAGGCCTCCAAACAACTGAGCAGACGCTTCAAGCCTTCCGTCACGGCTTCAAACAAGGCTCCAAACAGATCGAGCAGGACGCTTCAAGCCTTATGCTCGCGGCTTCAAACAAGGTGCTCGATCCTTCCGCTCATGGTAAGCTCGAGCAGGATTACCCCTTCGTCCCTGCTCACTGCCTTCTTCGTAATCCGAGATCTCCTGACCTGCACTCACGTAAAACCGGAGTCGGGATCGCCGGGCGAGTCCCGCCAGAACCCTCCGACGCCAAGTCAAGAATCGGTTATCTTTTGGTATCTCCTCAGTGAGGAGGCCTGAAAGATGAAAGGGGTATTATTTCGCCTCCCTTTGGATAAGTATGGTGTTTTTCCGAGAAAATCAGTGTGAGAGAAATTAGAAAAGGAAGAACCTCGTGAATTCGAAAGTTCCAACCTTCTCGTGAATTAGAAAGTCCAACCCTTGTAACGCTCCCTTCGCTTCCTTTTATACTCCATTTTTCCCGCCTTTTCCTTTCCAGTCTGCCTACTCCCACGCTAGTGGTATCCGGGTCCCTCCGACAACCGGATTGGCTGAATATTCCCTGTGGATGAGCTGCTGTCCCCTTAACCCGATACACGTGGCTGCATCACCATGCCTGCAAGTGCTAGGAATTACGACACCTTGAAGCATTTGCCACCCACTAGCAACAAGATTCCATCGCACCACGCTGGGACCCCGGTCGACATTAAAGGTGTGCCATGATTCTAAAAATGGGTGGGTTGCCTGGCTCGGGTCTTGCCCAGCATGTGCTCGTGGATCCCTTCGAGCAGGAGAGATGTGCTCTGGCCTCGACCTTGACCATCTTCGACCCGGACGACCTCGAGTCAGTGGTGGAGTGCTCTGCCTCGAGCATATCTCGAATTTCCTCGACCTTGACTAGCTTTGACCGTAAGGGCCGCTCTGCCAGGGCCGTCCCTGGGTGTCTTGCTCGAGATGGAAGGGCTTCGAGGGCCCGTCCGATATTTACCCAAACAGACATCGCATAACGTGACTTTATCGTATTTTCTTTTTATTTCTAGCATAAACTCTTATATTTGTCAAAATTATATGGTATTGCATACCTCATCTCTCAATTCCTCTTATTTAGTACATTGTCTCAGCAAGAATTATTCACCAATAAGATAGCAAGCCTTTTCAAATACCACTACTAATGTTGATATAATTATGTATAAAGTATACAAATTGTATTATGGCATGATTAAATATATGTTTTATCGCTTTTCATTATTTTTTCAATAGAAAACATCATTCATTCAATCAAGAATTTAATAAACACATGATTTTCAAAGTGGTAAGAGTCTACCCATACATAGCAGATTCATTCTTTTCTACGCACTAATCTAGCTAAAGAACGAGCGATGGCATTACAAGATCTTAGAGTATATTGAACTTTAATAGCTGTAAAATCCTTCATTTTGCATTGCACTTTAAAATTATCCAATTGATCTCGCTCCATCGGTCTCTCCGCTGATGATAAAATCAACTATGACTTCGTAATCTGATTCAATTATGATAGATGACAATCCCGCACAAGTAGCTATATTCATACCGTAATTCACAGCTTTCTACTTCGCAAAAGCTACATCATCATGAAGCTTTGCAGCCTTAATCACGGCCACGACAAAATTTTTATTCACAACCACTCCCAATCCTACTTGATAATCCTCGGGTTAATGGCAAGATCCACATTGACTTTAAACAAATTTGTTGTGGAGGGCTCCAAGATATCGGATCTTTTCTTTTGCCCGGATTTGAGAGTTAAGACCGGTTCTCGAATTCATTTGAAAGACTCCACCACAGCCTTCAGCTTTGGTAACTCGATATGCGAGGATATTCTCTTTCCTTTAAACAAAAATGGTTTCATGCACTCCAAATAACCCAAAACAAAGCCACCACCAATTCCATCTTAGCCTTTCCTATTCTTTTTGCCACTCATGTGTTATGCTAAGAATGTCTTGTCCTCGCAATACTTCTAATTCTTGCTGCAAATTAAGAGATTTTTCAAATTTTCTCGAGATGACTTGCATTCCACCAGCGTGAAACGTAGTTCCATAAAATTCCCACAGCCCGATAGAGAGGTTAGTGCTATGATTTTCCTTTTCCATAAGTTTTCACCGTCGAAAATATTGACTTTATCTCGGTGGAGACATGGTCCAAATGATAGATCATTGATTTACTTGCTGGTTTGAACAACTTGGGGAATCTTGGAGCTTGATCTTTAAAGCCACCTGATATCTACTTTTGATGGAATAGTTGCCTTTCTTATCATAGTGCCAAAGTATTTGATTTGCCATTGGTCGCCTAGTGGAAAGTGATTCTAGTAATCATATTTGCATCTTTCTTTACAAAGTGCTGATAAATCAGTCCTTCATTCCATTAGTTATCTACATCAATCAACTCCAAGACAGCTTGCATCAATTGGCAAAGATGGAGAAGAAACTAGTTTAAAGGATGTCGGCCCCTGCATCTAGTTTCCTTTGTAGATTTGTACTTGCTCATCATTCCCTATCCTCCATCTAATCCCTCGAGAATTACTTGTCTCTCCCATAAAATACTTCTCCAACTAAAAGGAGGCTTAGATCCCAATTTTGCATTCAAAAATGACAATCCTTGAAATATCTTGCCTCGCCATACCCTAGTCCAAATTTTGTTTAACTAAGTAGTGCTTGATTAAAGCTTGCAAAGTCTCTAAAGCTCAAACCTCCCTTTGTTTGGCTTCGACTCAATCTCTCCCACTTTGCCCAAGCAGTATGTCTCTTTTACAATGTTACTACTCCACCAAAATCTTGCTGTTGATTGTTGAATATCCTCACATATGCCCACTGGAAATCTAAAACACTCATAGCATAGGTCTGGAACTATCTCGTAAGCACGCTTTAATAAGTACTTCCTTTCCCGCACATGAAAAAATTTGTGTTCCCAGCTAAAGAGCTTGCTCGCTACTCCGAGCTTGATGCCATTGAAAACCATTTCCTCTTCTTCCCACCATAAACGGCAACCTTAAATACTTCTCATGTCTAAAGACTCCATTGAGTTGGAAAATGTTCTTGATTGCTAAGATGATTCCATTGCCTCGTGTTGGAGCTAAAGAACATCGAGGATTTCTAGTTGTTGAACAACCGTCCCGATGCAACCGCATACCACTCAAAGACCTTTTCGAGATGTCGATAATCAGAATCGAGGCTCTTGTGAAGACTAGACTATCATTAGTAAACAAAAGGCGTGATATGATGATATTGTTGCTAAATTCCGTGCCATGTATGAGTCCTTTTCCATCCGCCTCGCAATAGCATATTAGAGAATGTCTCCGCACACATTAGAAACAAATAAGGAGAAAGGGGCAGCCTTGTCTTTGTCCTCTCTAAGGATGGATTATGCCCTTAGCTGTCCCATTAATAATAATAGAGAAAGAAGAAGTTGTGATACATCTCATAATTAGGTTTACCCATGATTGTGTAAAGCCTAATTTAGGCATTGTTTGCTTTAGAGCAACCATTCCACTCTATCATAAGCCTTACTAATTGTTGTGCGGAACGCAGGTCGAGCAGATTACCAACTAATGGTAACTCGTGGATTTCTAGAGAAACTTAAATGCGGTGTAAACAATTTCAAAGAAAATTGACATAATAATTTACGTGGTTCTACAGTAAAGCCTACATCCACGGCAAAGACTCGGAAGATAATTTTACTAACAAATGAGAATTTACAAATTGGCAAAACTCACAAAACCCCAATACCCCAAAACACCCAAATGAATTCTCCTAACACTCAAGTGGAAGCTCTCTCAACTCTCTCAATTGCTTTCACTTGCAATTGCTCTCAATCGTGGGATGCCTTAACAAATGAAGAACAATAGCTATTTATAGGAATGCATGGTAGCACTATTTCACCAAACCTTTAAAATTGTCAAAGTTTGGTTGGTGATTACTTAATTTTTAGCCAAACTTTGAACATGTGCTTTGCCAAACTTTGAACAATTTGGCTTTGAATTTGAATTTTTCAACAATCCTCCACCCTCGGAAAGATTTACCCCAATCTAAGCCGACTACTAACAAACCATCATTCCCAAAGTGGCTACATCTTTGGATCGCTAACCGTAGTTCAAAATATTACCGAACTTCCTCAGTATAAAATGATCCTCCAATCTCTACCTTTCTCATCGCTTTAAACTTTCAGATATTGATCAAGTTTAGACAATGCTCAAACTTGATCGTTGTCACCACTTTGGTCAACATATCTCATGGATTCTCTCGCAGCCTTGATTTTCCAAGAAGAATCTTCCCTCATCAATAATTTCCGCGACAAAGTGAAGTCGCATTCAATATGCTTCAGACGCCGCATGATAAACTTGATTCTTTGCTAGTGAATAGTACTTGACCGTCACAATACAAGTTAACATGCTCTTGATCAATCCCAAGTTTCCAAGCAAGCCTTAGTAACCAAACAGTCTCTTTAATAGCCTCCGTAATTGCCATATACTCTGGCCTCGTGGTTGACAAAGCAAATCAGAGATCGTAGTGTAGACTTCCAACTAATTGGCCCTCTAGCAAGAGTAAATACATATCCGGTGGTTGATCTTCGCTTGTCCATATCACCGCATAATCGTAATCAACGCACTCCAATCACACCTTGACCAAGTGTGTCATTTCGCTCAAACAAGAAACCAACATCAACGGTTTTCGAATGTACCGTAGAATCCATTTCACAACTTGCACAATGTCCTTTACCGTGATTATGCATATATCCGCTCACCATACTAACCGCTAGTGAAATGTCGTGCCTTGTACACACCATTGCATACATCAAGCTACCAACTCGTATTTGAATACTGAACTTGCAACATGTATTCTTGTTCCTCATCCGTCAAGGAGATAATCAGCGTAAAGCTTGAAATGAGAAGCCAACGGGTACTTACGGTGTTTTGTCTCGATCATTCATGCCAAACTGCTGTAATACCTTCTTCAAATATTGCTTCCGAGACAAGTCGACTTTACCACGAGCTCTATCTCTCGTGATATCTCCATGCCAAGAATCTTCTTAGCTTCACCTAGATCTTTCATCTCAAATTCTCGATCGAGTTGATTTTTCAACTTCTCAATCTCATCTTTGTTCTTAGATGCTATTAGCATATCATCGACATACAAGAGCAAATATATGAAAGATCCTTCTCAGAGCTTCATGAAAATACACACAATGATCAAATTTATTTCGTGGTACTTTTGCTCTTTCATAAACCGATCAAATCGCTGTACTAATCGCTTCGAGATTGTTTCAATCCATAAAGCGACTCACAGCTAGTAAACCCAATTTTCTTTTCCAAAGAACTCTAAATCCATCCGGCCGAGTCATGTAGATTTCCTTCCAAATCACCATGCAAGAACGCAGCTTACATCAAGTTGAACTAGCTCCGCATCATATCGTGCAACAATGGCTAGCAAAATCCGAATAGACGAATGTTTCACAACCGGAGAAAATACCTCATTGTAGTCTATTCCTCTCTCTCGAGCGTAACCCTTCGCTACTAATCTAGCCTTGTATTGAATTTTATCCTTACGAGGAAATCCATCCTTTTTGCATATACCCATTTGCACCCAATTGCTTTTTGTCTTTAGGCGAAGTAACTAACTTCCAAGTTCTTTTTTTTTAAGAGACCGCATTTCTTCATCTATTGCTTGCTTCCACAAAGCACATGTTCGTGGCTACTTAGTGCTTCTCCGTAAGTGGAAGGAACATCACCATCTACAATTGGAAGTGCATAGGCCACCATATCAATAAAGCGAGCGGTGTCTACGAATCTCTCTCCGCTGCCTTCTATATGCAATTGAATCTGTTGTTCTAAAAGTTCCCGAGTCGTAACCTCTTCTTCATCTTCTGCTGATCGAGAATCATCCGCCTCTTCAACACTAGCTAGATCATCTTTAACCTTTTCAAGCTCCACCGTCATGGAGTACTCATCGGTGCTATCATCCTTTGTGAATCCTTTTGTTTTAACATGGCTAATTCATCAAAAGTCGCATCTCCACTGAAAATGATCTTATTTGTATCCGACACCATAAACCAGATCCTTTTACTCCACCAGCTATACCCATGAACAATGTTTTCTTCGTTCTGGTCTAACTTAGATTCCTTTACATGATAATAAACAGAGAACCAAAGACATGTAAAGTATCATAATCGAGAGAGTGTTTACCACATCACATTTCCATGGGTGTTTTGCCCTCAATTGCAGTACCGATGGTAAACGATTAATCGATGGCACGTATATACAATAGTCCTCAAATTTCAAAATTCCTTGCCCAATCCAAAGATTGACAACATACAACCGAACTTTCTCCAAGATAGTTCTGGCTTCATGCTCGCCACCCCATTCTCGTCATGGTGTACCTCAACAATGAAGTGTCGACAATGCCCTCATCTCTCAGATACTTGTAAAATGGATAATTATTGTACTCACCACCATTATCTCGAGCTAAGTCTTTAACCTTTCGACCACCCGAAGTTTCACCATCTTCTTCCATTTCGTAAATATACTCAAAACTTCATTTTTCCTCTTCATCAAATACACCCATACTTTTTTGAATAATAATCAACAAAAGTAACAAATAGTGCATACCTCCCAAAGAAGCTACTTTGGTAGGTCCCCACACATCATCGTGAACATAATCCGTAATCCTTTTGTATCGTGAATCACCGAACCAAAATTTACTCTTGTTTGCTTGCCCGTAACGTAATGTTCACAAAATTTCAATTTGCAAGAATTTGCACCTTTCAATAAGCCTCGCTTAACCAAAGTCCGCAAAGCTTTTTCACCGACATGTCCCAAACGCATATGCCACAACTTGGTTGCCTCCGAATCGCGATCCTTTCTCAAAACTGCTGATATCGATCCAATAACTCAGATTCCTTGAAATAGTATAAGTTACTCCTTCTTGTGCCCTTCATCATCGCTGGCACCAGCCTACTACCTTCAAGAACCCATCTCTCATAGTGATTGTAAGCCCTTTGATTCTAGGACTCCTAACGAGATGAGATTTTTCTTTAAGCTTGGTACATAGCAAACTTCATCAAGACTTGATCGAGCCATCATGATTCTTCAATTGATTGAACCTATTCCAATGGTTTTACAAGCATTGTCATTGCCCATAAAACAACTCTACCATCTAGCTCCTCGAGCTAGAAAACCAAACTCTTATTAGGACACATATGATAAGTACAACCTCGAATTTAAAATCCACTCATCTCGATTGACATAGTCAACGCCATGCCAACCAAACTAAATTCGACTCCTCATCATGCTCTGCTACACATGCATCGTAAATAGCCTTGCCCTTTGTAACTTAGGACAATTCTTTTTCCAATGCCCTTTCTCGCGATAAAAGCACATTCATCTTCGCGTGCCTACCTTTAGACTCTACCCCTTTTCCGTGTTTCATGGCTTAGGAACGCACATCTTGTCATCAATACTTCGCAATCAGTATCTCCGTGATCCTTTTATCTTTCTTTTCCGGTCTCAAAGATTATACAAAGCTGCACTACATATAGCATCAAATGTGACATCGTCCTTCCCACGAAGCAAAGTGGTGGTGAGATGGTCATATTCATCGTGAAGTGAATTCAACAAAGAACAATGCCTTATCTTCATCTTCAAATTTCTCATCCAAATTTAGCAAATCCGCTAATATTTTATTAAATGAGTTCACATGGTCATTCATCGACATACCAGTGCATACGTGAATCGATAGAGTTTCTTTTTCATATAAAGCTCTGCTTTCAAGGCTTTTCTTCATATATTTTTCTTCCAATGTCTTCCACAAATTCTTCATCGATGTCTCCTCATGACAGTAGTACTTCGATCTTTAGCCGTACATAGGCGTAATAAGTACCACATGCCTGCTCTATTGATTTTTGTCCACCTCGCCATCCATCTTTTCGTGCTTTTCTTCTAGAGCGAGATCCAGCTCTTGTCGACATAAGACATCCAACACCTCACATTGCCACATACCAAAATTATTGGTACCATCAATTTTCTCCACTTCAAACTTTGCATTAGTCACAATAGTCCTCATCGATCGAAGATAACGACTGACGCTTCTATCATCTTTCTCAACCTCAAATAATCAAGGTCTTCCACAACTATTCACACTTGAAAAACAGCCTCTATGATGTTTATTTCAAGGTGAATAAATGCACCGTGAAAGTTCCTGTGAGAATGGAGGGGTCACAATGGTCCCACTTAAAACCCGCACTTCTAGACTCTTATCGCCTTGTTGATGTAACTTTCCTAGACATGCAAAAATACACACTACTTACAATAGACTATTCTCCAAGTACAAATGGTCGATCTAGTATCAGATTTGTGAATAGTAATCAGATACCCCAAGTACGAACCTTTGGCTCGATACCAATTGTTGTGCTGGAAGCTAGAGTTGAGCAGATTACCAACTAATGGTAATCGTGACTTCTAGAGAAACTTAAATGTGGTGTAAACAATTTCAAAGAAAATTGACACAATAATTTACGTGGTTCTGTGTAAAGCCTACATCCACGAAAGCAAAGACCGAAAGATAATTTTACTAACAAATGAGAATTTACAAATTGGAAAAACTCAAGAAACCCCAATACCCCAAAACACCCAAATGAATTCTCCTAGCACTCAAGTTGGAAGCTCTCTCAACTCTCTCAATTGCTTCACTTGCAATCGCTCTCAATCGTGGGATGTCTTAACAAATGAAGAACAATAACTATTTATAGGAATGCATGGTAGTATTATTTCACCAAACCTTTAAAATTATCAAAGTTTGGTTGGTGATTACTTAATTTTTAGCCAAACTTTGAACAATTTACCTTTGAATAATTTTGGCCAAACTTTGAACATGTGTTTTGCCAAACTTTGAACAATTTGGCTTTGAATTTGAATTTTTCAACACTAATATCAAGCTTTAAAGCTACAAAGCCATTTCTCTTTCCTTTGTTCTGCTCTAATCTTATGAAGACATTCATAACCTATAATGATGTTATCTGTTATGTCTATTTGGCTTCAATTTATTATCATTACTTTTTAAAATTTTATTTTGATTTATTATCATTACTTTTTAAAATTTTATTTTGGATCTTTAAAGACTTTAGTTCAAATCTCTCAAAAAAATCTCTCAAAAAAAAAAAAAAAAAAAAAAGCCAATGCGCTTAGTCCTAATATACATTTAGAAAGATACGGTAGTTATGTGTGAGTCTTTTGTATTTGTTGTAATTATCCCCGAATCATAATAATGATGAATTTAATATTGTTATATTAATTTGCACGAAATTATTTGTACAAGTGTTCGTGGTTTTATAATTATTTTTTATGTAATGTTTCTTTAAACATATTTAAAAAGGGTTTCTGCTGGCAACATCTTATTCATTGTTGGCATTGCTCTTTTTATTATTATTAATGCATTTATTTGTGTCTAAGTTTTCAAATTTTCTTAATAAATATATCTACTAATTAATTATATATATTTGTGTGTGTGATATCATGTGAAGTTAATTTACATCCTTTCAAATTGAAAGCTTGAGCTTGACATTATATGCATCCCACCAAGTTATCCATCTTTTGCTTGTCTTATCTTGAGAGATCCAAAAGCTTAATAGGAAAGAATAAGAAGATACATATTATATACTCACTCAGGTACATATAAACAAGTATGAAACAGATGAGCTGAGATTGTCATCAAATTATATTCATTCAAGCTGAGAATAATACAAAATCAAAACATAAGTACAGTAATAACCAAGAAGCACCCTCACTGTGCCAGGGCCAAAAGGTCCCCAAAGTTGGAAAAAATATTTCAGTAAAGATAAGGACTTTCACTGAAATTTACTCCATTTCTATGCGACATGTACATAGTATCCTCGACAGTTTATGTTATTTATCTTTTGCCCACTTAAGTTTGTTAATTCTCCATTATGTCCACCCATTGAATCAAAATCTTGATTTAGCCATGCGCATCTCCCCCATCATGTGCTGTTTTCATAGCTGGAGTTGTTTGTTTGTCTGAGGAGGAGAAGCGTCTGGACGATGCTTTGCCTTCTCCCTATGATGAATTATTTTTTATAATATTCACCTGCAAAAATTTAATGCACATCATCAGTTATGGCCACAAAGAATTCATAAAACGTACATAATGAAACGACAAAATTTTGATGTCATTAACGCTTTAAAAACACTTTAAAAAAAAAAAATTTCTATATTATTTAGTATTATTATCATTGATCAAACACGCATCAAAAGAAAGAATTATACATAACAATAATTGATGTATATAATTTAAATAAAATTAACTTGATCCCTTACCATTGAAGAGGAGTAGGCCATAGGCTTGAAATATTCTGAATTTCCATGAACAACGACCAATGATATTTAGGAAGATAAGATCACTAGTGTTTTGATCATGGGAAGAAGTTTCAAGCCAATATTTCTTCTCCATATCATATTGAACTAATTTAACTGTCAAAATATTGTCACAAGTTGGGTGATTTTATAGGCACAAGAGAACAATGGTACTATGGTAAAATCTGTTTTAATACATATCTATTTTAGTAAAATACTTAATGTTATAATATCATTAACAATTGCATTTATTTTAAAGTTTAAAATAAATATATATATACTTAAATTTTAGTAATGTAGTACAAATTATTAGATATGAATTTAATGAATCATAAATATAACATTTATGAAGTATCTACAGCGCAGATCTTTATAATCTCATCTCAAACTTTGAACTTTAATTGGGATAATGTTTTAAATGTGTAATATTAATTGATATTGAAAAAAATTTCTACTTATTTAGTATATTTTATGTGACAAAAATTTTACCAATTGGTTACAACCTCTTTTAGTTTTCTAACTAGTCCAGCTAAATAAATTTCATTAAAATCTCAGGCCTCAACCGTCCGATACAAATAATGGGGGATATGATTGAAATTTCAAGTGCACGTTCTATAGTATTATATTTTAACCCTTGAATTTTGGACCCAAAATCTAGCCTTCTAATATCTAATGCTTATTTAAATCCCAATTAATGTTATATTAAATAATTTTATAAATTATAAAATTAATACATAACATTTAAATTAAAATTAAAAATCAAATGTTGAAATCTTCTAAATCAAAATTTATCTTTTAACAAACGAGTGACATGATTCAAATATTAAGATCCTACGTGTTATAGTTGTATAATCCTGATAGCTTGATGATCAATGATTTGTTTAGTATGAAGAACTGAACAAAGGAATTTATATTAGACAACAAGATGAGTAAAGAGCAAATCAAATAACCAAAATATCATAATGCTACAGTACGATGAACAAAAAGTCACAAGCACTACAGCAACATATTGGATAATAGGATGCGAAGTAAATATTGAATATTTCTCACCAGATAAATTTTGTTTGAACATCTTTAATTGTAAACCGAAAGGGCAAAAAAAAACCATTAATTGATTTCACTAACATTAAAAAAATTTCTATCCATCATAAAGAACATCAAAAAGCATTAGAAACAAAATTTCAGGCACAAAGTACAGTCATCACCAAAAAGGTTCTAAGCACTAGTTCCCTGAAACAGAGCAGAAACAACCTATCTATCCATGGAATGGTGATGAAGGGGTTATCCTGGTCTAGGTATTGGTGGCTCTGGTGTAAATCTGCTGGCTAGCATGAGCAGATATCATCCGGATGGAACCTCTTGCCATCAAATCCTTGATAGCCCGACGTACAACGATCCATTTATCTGATAGCAGACAAGGAGAATAAAACATGTATAACTCAGCGATGATTAATGAATGCATAATCAATAAAACAATTTTTTTTATTTGAAAAAAATGCATGATACAACTCTTAAAACATTGGATAATATTGAATTGAGACGTAATTACAGGTACATCAAACCTGCAACAGACTTTTTAACACAATATATGGTAATGACAAGAGATAGAAAACATAAGAGGAAGAAAATTGATTGGTTAAAACAACTGCCCTCAGATCTCATAGCTTAAGAAGCATCATATATGGCATAATGCATGGCCTTCTTCAAAACATTTACACACCACCAAACACATGGAAACAAACACAGAAACATATACATACACACACACACACAGAGTGAGGAGAAAGAGAGAGAAAAGAGAGAGAGAGAGAGAGGCGTGATTGGTGGTATGTAATGGTGATGAATAAAAAACCAAGCAACCACTCAAGTCTGTTGATTTATCCATCATCGGGCAAAATTTCAATTAAAAAACCAGAATCTATGGAATTAAGCAACTCATAAAAGAGAATAGCTCAATCATGGAACAAATATTGAAATAAGTTTAAATGGTACACAGTAAGACAGAAAACAATGTAAACATCCGTAGAAACAACTGGAAGCAAGAGTATATACTATAAAGATCCAACAATCAGAGTGGTTTTACAAAATTAGCAATCATATTATAATATACCTGAACAGACTGCAAATAATATTCATGAGATAAATCACCATATTAGTGCACCTTGCTTACAGCACATTCTGAACTAAATTGGGAATCCACATGCACATGTAAACCAGATACTACAAAATGAATTCTACATATGCTGTTTATCTACTATACAACAGCATGTACCTTCTAAATTATATAAATAAAAAAATAACCAGTAAATAAATCCAAATCTACAAAGAAAATAAATAAATAAGACAAGATATGAGCTTACCCTCAATCTGTCAGATAGGATCGAAGGAGTAATAAGCTTGAACTTGGGGGCCTCAGAAAGAAGCTTGTCATAGGTTGCCTGGTCAAACAAAACCATGTTATTCACCTTCTCCTTTTGCTTTCCCTTGCTCCACTTCTGCACACCACCAAACAAAATCAAAATTAATACTCAGATTCACAAAACATCCAACACTCCCCAAAATAAACTACAAAATACAAACTGAACAACCCCGTCAATAAAAATCTCAGTTTACCTTCTTCTTCTGCTTCCTCCACCAGACTTTGCTGGCTTCGAAGACGGAGGTGGGGCCTTATCCTTCTTCGGTGCCTGTTACAAATAACAACATAAACATCAAAAAGTAACATATTAAACTAATAAATCAGCAGACAGGAAACTGCAGGGCATAAAATCAATTTTAGAAAATCAAAGAATAAAATCTCACATATTGTTCAAAATGTGGCTATTATTCTTGAAAACAAGAAATTAAACTTAAATTCCCAATTCCGAAAACAAGAAATTAAACTTAAATTCCCAATTCTGAAAACAAGTTTGTTTATTTGTAGTAGATCAAAGTTATGCTATACAACTGAAAAAAAAAATGTAGAAACTTAATATATTAAACAATAACTATCTCAAAATTGATCAACTGGGTATCAGAAAAATCGCCAAAAAAGCAATTTTCATAAATGTACCTAACGCATCTATGAAAAAAAGGGGAAAAAAGATTTTTGCTCACTTAATTATCTTTCCTTGTCTATGATTTTAGTAGGAAATAAAAGGCGAAACGAATAAGGGCTTGAAGTTGGGTTACCATTGTGCTGCTTGACGGAGTTGCAGAGAGAGGTTTCGGAATGAAGAGCAGATGCGGCAGCACTAAAGATAAATGAACAGAAGAAATAAACAAATATAGGGTTTGGCGAGCTAGGGTTTTGATTCGCCTTCACTAACATGCGCCGGGGCGATAAGCACTCGCTTAGTTTGAGTGTTTGGACATGATGGGGAAGAATAATCTTGTCTTTGGCTTAGTTCTATCCTAAAACTGATTACAAAATAAATTGTGGCAACAATGAGTTGCTATTAATTTTAAAAAATATACATTATATATAAATAAATACTAAATGCAAGAAACAATGTTCGTTAATATTTAATTATTTTGATTTTGAGATGATATTAAAAATTTTGAAATTGACCCTTGATAAGCTTCTAACTCAATCTAATATGTACTTACACGAGTTAGAATTAATTATATTTTTATCAACCCACAACTTGTATGGGTTTAGTAAATTGAGGGACTACTTGACTCAGTGCCCACCTCTAGAGATTAATAATGATGATGTGTAATAATCATAAGTGTTATGAATTATATTTAACAATCTTATTTAAATAGTATACTTTTATAGATCGATAAAAACTAATTGGAGAGACAAACCATTTTCACTCTACGTGATGTTAGTTGATATAATTGGAAAGGAACAAGCAAGTATAAAGGGCAAAATGTCAATTTATACAACTTACAAAGGAAATCAAGAATAATGTTCTGTGTCAACATACTAATATTGAGCACACATTTATACATCAAATTAGGAAAAGGTCGAGATTATAAGATAGGGCCACTTACAACAATGTTGGAAGGTATATATTTTAGCAAATATACTTTCAATTAGTTAAAAATATGAATATGAGTGAAATTGTTGACTAAGTCGCAGTAGCGAGGCTTTTGAGTGGATAAAGAACTGAGTGAATCAAGCTCAAGCTCTAATTAATTATGATAGCCATTTCACATCCTCTTAAAATGGCATGTGCAATTGTCATGCATGAATGAGTACCCTTTGAGTATTGTGGAGCATCAAGGGCTTAGGGATGTTACATCTTCCCTAAATCAATTATTGAAGCCAGTGTCTCGAAATACTATGAAGAAGGAGATTTTGATCATGTATGAGTGTGAAAGGTCCAAATATATTAAGTGTGTTGGAGCAAACTCAAGGTAGAATCACAATTACAACTGATATATGGACTGTAGAAAATCAAACAAAAGCATATATGACAATCACCGTACACTTTATTGATGCGTAGTCAAATTTGGATTAGTGCTCTTTGTGGCTCTTTGTGGAGGCATATGATTTACATTTTAATTTTTATTTATTTAACTTAACTAATAACTAACTTGTTTTTTATTTTCATTTGTATTTTTAATAGTTGTGACATCTACCTCACCAGCATATGCCAAGATTCTTGATAAGGAGCCAGAGATTGAAACAAATATAGAGGGAGGTATATAGTTTTAATTTATATTATTTTGTCAAGTATTTGCTAAGTTGAAATTGTTAAAACATGTTTAAATTTTCTTTGTTTATCTTGTTATAGGTTTATGAAGAATCTTAGAATATGCATCAATGGTGATGGTTACTGAGAAGCTATTGCAAGTTTATGTTAGCTTAGCATTATTTTAATTTGTCTTGTAAAATTTGTTCATTTGTAATTTTATTTTTAAATTAGTATATTCAAAATTACTATTTTTTTTTTAAAAAGGGGACCCAAATATTAAAAAATTATATTTTTTTTTGAAAAAAATTAAAAGGGGATTATATCCTCGAGTTTAATTTTTATTTATAAATTTATGTTTATCACTTAAACTAGGTATTTTAAGAATTAAAATTAAATAGAGAAGTTATAAGAATTTTAAAGGAGTATTAAAGCTCTACTTATTAATTATAACTGTATTTAAATCTTTTACTAGGTCAATTTTTAAGTCCATTTCTTATTGAAAATTTTTGTTGGACTTATTTTTAAATGGATTCTCGTGTGCTTATTATTTTTAGTATTTTGTAAGAGTGGAGCTTCTTTAATACTAGAAATACAATTTTCTTCTTAAATCTCATATGGGTGGAGTTATTTGTACTTTTTAAATTATTTTGAATACTCTATTACTCCATACAATCGTAGTGTTAAATTAAAAACATTTTCTGCACTCTTTAAAATAAAAAATCTTACTTAAACTAGTTAAATTAATTTACTCAAAACACCAATCAAACTCTTTAGCACATCGAAAATAAATTAATAACAATTTAATATAAATAATATTGGGATCAAATTATGCTCTAAATAAATTTTTTAACATAAATTTTAGTTATTATTTTTGTCTATTAAAGAATATGTTCAATATTGATTTCACTTTTACTCCCAATTTTTATAACCTAACAATTGAAAAAAAAATCCATTTGGCGGCAAAAAAAAAAATAGAAGAAGAAGATGAAGCAGTCAAAGAAAGAGAATAAGATTAATAGAAGGAAGAAGAAGAAAAAAAGACAAAGAAGAAGGATAAGACTACAAAAAAAGTACCTTTTTTAAATCAAAAACAAAAACATATACAAAATATTTTAAAAGTATTTACTTTTTGTTTAACTAAATATTATTAAAAGATTGGAAATAAAATTTAGGATTTATGACAAGACAATTATATATTTAATACAGAATGTGATTATGAATATTTAGAGTAATTATATTTTGTTAATTTGCAAGAGAATCTTTATTAGTAATTTATATGATGAGTTTTTTATAATAAAATAATTTATTAAAATAAGAATGTTCAGAGTAATTTTTAGAGTACAAATAACTTCACCCATCTCATATATGTTTGTTTATTTATTTATTTTCCAATTTCCTCACTTTTAAAAACAAAATATAGTCTTAATAGTTAATTCACTTATTTAGAGTGCATTTGGCACATTATATTGTATTATGTTATATTACATTATTTTAATATAAATATATTATATTAATATTGTATTATAATAATATTGTATAATATTTAGTGTTATACTATATTGTATTAATTTTATTTATATTATGTTTGATGTTATATTGTGCTGTATTATTTTTTATAATTAATTTAAATTATATATTTAAAAATAATATTTATTATTTTTTTTATTAGAAAAATATATTAATTTTTTTTCATTTTCTTCTCTTCTTCTTCGTTGTTTTCTCTTGTTCTTTTTCTCCTTTCTTGTCTTCTTCAGTTCATTTTCGTTCTTTATTTTTTTTGTTTTATCCTCTTTTACTTCTTCTTGAAAAGATTGAATTTGAAAGCAGGGATCTGATCATCTTCTTCTGGTGGGCACTTTTCTTGATGATGCCTTTGTTGTCAACATCAAAATAATTTGAGAGCTTTCTTGGAGTTACGAAATGATCCAAATTCATGGGTCTATAAAGTGCATGGAATCAATCGAGACAAAATTGAGCTTTGAGAGTAATCGAAATCGAAGGCAAAATTGTCAGAAAACTTATAGAGGAGTTCTTTCGACTTTCACGTTGATGAGCAATTCTTTTCTTCTTCTTCATCTTTGTAATTGAAAAATTACAAAATTTTCTCAATTTAAACTTTTTGTTTTGTTATGCAATGCGAAGCGGCGTAATCACGACCCCTCCCTCCGTTTTGATTTATGTGGTTTTGACTGCATTACTTTTATAAATTAATACAATACCGTGTCAAATGATTTTAAAGCCAAACATGTCTTGGTATTAAATTAATGTGAATAGTATTTTTATCTTATATTATGCGAAGTATTGCGGACTATCAAATGTGCTGTTATAGTTAGGGGTAGAAAATATTTGATGGTCTTAATTCGGTCCAAACTCGAGTGATTTTGAAGATTAGACTAGTGTCGAGTTTGAGTATCACTTAATAAATTTAAAATTTAGATTTTATAAAAAATATTATATAAAATATTTTATTTTAAATAATTATATTTTTTAATATATTTATTCAATATATTTAAAGTTCATATTTTTGTTTAATTTTATTTAAATAAATTTAAAAATTATAAAATAAATAAAAATATATTCATAAATATAAAAATTTAAATTTTATATATATATATATAATCCAAACTTAAAATGTTTGGAAAAAATTAGGCCCAAAATAAGTTCGAGTCGTATTAAAATATCCGAATTCTCAAAAGTCCGAATCTGGTCCGAGTATGACCAAATAGCTTTTTGGGTGGTAACTCTAATTTAAAATAAACACATATAACTTTTAATTTAAAAGTAGTCTTCAAGTATGAGAATAGTTCATTAAAAAAAAAAGTATGAGAGTACGGAGTCTGTAAGAAAAAGAAAAGAAATAAAGAGTTTTACAAAGAAAATAAATAGAGAATGTGTGGATTTTACGGAAGAAAGAAATAGTTGAGTTCAATTAGAATTACGATAGGGTTATTTCAATTTATTAAATTATTTAATAAACTTATTTATTAAATAAATTTACCCTCAAAATTTAAAATTTTATCACATAAATACCTAATATACTCGACATTTTACTCATTAAATTCATTTATAAACACATTAAATTCTTCTAAAAAAATTGGTTGAATATAAGTCAACTAGATTCTTCTGAAAAAAAGAAAAAAAAGGTTGGACAATTTTTAATACAATATAAAGGGATACCTCTTTAAATTGCAAACATTAAAGTGCACAGAGAAGACTTATATAATTAAACGAAAAACAAGAGAATCAAGTAAAATTTGTCTCTTATTTCTTTGAAATACTAAGAGTTAAAATATGTTATGGTTATAAAAAAAAAAAAAAAAAAGATGAGAGATGATTGTTCGAAGGTATTTAAAGTTGATTTAGAAAGGACACCAAAAGAAAATCTCTAAGGACAAGAAACCACTTTTCTATACTGAAAAGAAAATATTTTTAAGGAAAGACATTAAAATATTTGTTTGTTTGTTATTTCACATGCATATAGAGGTTACTTATAGGTTTTGAATCTATCTCTCTATAAATTTTAAATATGAAAACAAAAAATAAAAATCGAATGTAAATAAAAAAATTTCATACCTGTTCATGATTTAAATTATTATTAATATTGTTTTGTTCTTCTATAGAATTAATATCCATCAAATCAATAACAATCAATTTTGTTACTCGAATCAAATCACATATGCCGATTTAATAAAAATATATGACTTGATATAAGAATAGCACTTCTTAATTGATTAGGGTTTAATGAAAATATGATTATGGTTCAATAAAATAATGTTGAACATAAAACTTGGTTCAAAGAGTAAAAATTTTATTTTTTTTATTTTTATTCATATTCTAATGTCTATAACTATAATTTAATTTAGAGATATTTTGATCATAAAAAATATTTTCAAAAATAGATTTATTTAATAATTTGATGGTTTAAATAACCTACCACCAATAGGATTATATAATTGTCTATAAATAAAATTACATAAAGAAAGGGCTGTTTTGAGGATAATAGACGGGTGTGAATAGCATTATTGGTTTTGGGGTAGAGTCAATATTTTTTTTTTAAATAAAAATAAATTCAATAATTAAAACGAAGGAAGATTGTTCGATTCTTATCTGGCGAGTTCTTTTTAATGAAATGTACACAGTGGCAGCGAATACTTCCCTTTTGTAAATCGGACGGCGAGTATCCTCTTTCCCCTAAATCTGACCAAGCGGGTCCACTTTATAGAACCCCATCAAAGTTCAAAACCTATACTGTTTAGCAACCAAAACAAAACCTGCCCATTTCATTTCTCCAATACACAAAAGCTGAAAAGCTCTCTCCGGCATCCAAAAGTAAGTAAATTAATTTTAATTTGCTTCCATTTTATGATATTATCTGGCAAATTAGTAAGCTTTTATGCTCGAATGTCTATGGATTCATATACTACGTCAATTATTCAATTTTTTACCGTTTGGTTATTGATTGTTTGCACATTTGGGGTTTTGATTTTCGATGCCTTGATAGGTTAAGGTATTATTATTTGGGCTTCTGATGCACAATGTTAATTGCCCTGTTCGAATTTTTGCACAATGTTTGAATATGATTTGACAATCTGTTACCTATTTCTATAATCTTGTATAGTAGAGAGCTGTAAGGATATTTTATATGTTTTTAGGACAGTGGATGTCGGAGAAATGCTTTTCTTTCTTTTGCTTGTGGTTGGAACAAACTCTTTAGTTGATTAAGAGACTATTGTTGGAGGGTTTATTGTTTTATATTTTGTTGACAGGGATTTTATGATCACCATCATGGCTTCAAGGATTGCTGTAAGAAATGTTTCTCAAGGTTCTCGAGCAGTGGCAAAGTACTGAGTGAGGAGGAAAAGCTGTTGAGAATATTTACATCAAAGTAATGTTTATACAACTTTTGATGTGTACATGCGTGTTTTCAGTTTCAGTCTGTTTTTTATCCTTTTGCTGTGATTTCGGTCAGTTTCATTTTTATATGAATGCTGTTACTTGATGCAAACTTAGATTTTTACATGTGCTAATATTGTGATAAATTTGATTGTCTAGTTTGATCTTTATTCTTACCTTAAGTCCTTTTCACCATTATGTTGTTCTATTATCTTTCTAGTGTTTCATTTGCTTGATAGGATCTGTTGTCCTCCTAAGATTATCTTGTTCCTGAATCTGTCAAATAAAGGTGGGGTTTATCAATCTCATGGACCAATATTGTTTTATATTATTGTCTTGAAGTAGGCAATCTGACTGAAAGAAATAGAGTTTGATTATGGTCTTCTGGTCTTATGGGCCTATAAGGGGGCAAGTACTATGATCCTTATGTAAATATAACTCAGAAATTTCCTCAACATATGGTTCTACAATAAGTCTATATAGGCTTGTTATTCTGATAAGGAATTAACTGTTATGGATAGTCGGAATAGTCGCTTGCTCAAGTTAAGTGAATATCCCTTCATAGTAGATCAGAGTTTTGGTATAGGATACCAGCCATATGTTGTCCAACAATACCTTGTGAAATTATGTTTACAACTTCTTCAACTTCACTTTTGTGAGCATGAAAAATTATCAATGGGATTGAAATTGTGATTCTATGCTTGAATTTTCTAATGTTTCTCCTTTTTTTTTTTAATATGAGTGAGGTTATGGACTTATAGCTTGGGATGTCTGCCTGCTTATAGTTTTGTGATATCAATGTTTTACTAAATACTTCTAATCTTGCAGAAAGTTGAGCAAGAGAAATTGGAGAAGATGGCACGCAAGGTATGATCACACTATATTTCTTTATTATCTGTTTTCAGATCTTAGTAGGCTGTATTTCATGTCTGAGATTATGCAAGCTTTTGAGCAGCATCGTTAGTCGTAAGTTTCATTCATTGAGCTTCATCAAGAGATGATCTTATGGGGCAAAGTGGGGAAGTTTGTTGCTGCTTATTGAAAGAGAAATGAGATATTAGAAAACTTTGTTAAGTAATTAAGGTATTTCACCTGCCCAAATATAGGTTATGACATCCCTTGATCAGCCAGAGCTTTAGGAGTGTCTCTATTGACATTAACTTTTTATTGTAAAATGGGTTTGCTGCTAGTTTCTGATGAAACCTTTGATTGAGAACATGCAGCAATTCAACTTGCTCCAACCAACTGTAAGGCCACCAATATGTGGATTATGAGTGAGAATGACAGTTTATAAGAATGAAATTAGAGAGAGGAGAAAGATAACAGTGGAAGGCAGGTGTTAAGCGGAAGTAAATGTATATAGAAATATGAACATGTGTTGATGCATAAATGAAGTTTTGAAGTGTAAATATGATGGAATTTAAGTGTTTGAAACATGTCAGTGTCATAGCTACCACTGTGGCATAAAGTATAGGAGTGGTGTGGTAGAGTGGGCACAATTAGAGCTCTTTGTTGGGATATCTTTTTTATTGAAAACTATATAAAATCTGGTAAAAAAAGGGTCCTAGGTATGAATATTTGAGGTGCTTCATATTCTCAGTGTCTCTTGCCTTCCTTCACTAAGTGCATCATTACGGTGCATGTTTATTATAGCTTTAATTTTAACAGAACATATTTGCACTCTTGCTGAGCTCTAGTTGATCGTCGGGTTTTCATTCCACAAAACTCAATTTGCTTGGACTAGTTGTATGATATTTGCCTAAACCCATGATTAATTGATTATTTTCAGGGACCCAAGCCAGAAGAGACACCTGCAGCTAGCTCAGGGTCGGGACCTGAAGCCAAACCAACCTCAGCTGCTGGAGCACCTACTGAGAAAGTATCAACTGACCAGTACCGTAACTATGCAGTTATAGCTGGTGTCATAACTGGTGTTAGTGCTCTCTGTTGGTATCTCAAATCAAGCAGGAAGAAAGAAGAAGTACAGGACTGAAATCAATATGCTCAATATAGATAATGAGGACCATGGACGACATTCTATCTACGAGAACTGCATACTACTGAATTCACACAGTACTTGGAAATAAATAAAACTTGGATTACTATTGACCCTGTTTTGCTTGTAATATTTCTTTTGTTTCACCATTTACTGGCTGAATTCCGAGTCTGGTTTTGGTGTTACCAGATAACTTTTTGTTAGTAAAAATTCTCTTGATTCAGTGCGCTTATTATTTACCCAGATAAAAAATGCCTTTGCTAGTGAATGGATGAAAATCTTCAGAAAAACATTTAATAAAAGGGAAAGCCTAAGTTACATTCCACGTGACTTACAATGACTGGAAAATATTAAATAGTATTCTAAAACAATTGACTAATTGTGAAAATAACATTAATAGAGTTAAAAAAATATTATTAATCTTAAAAGAAGAAAAAAAAATTAAAACACAAAGTAGAAAAATTAAAGATAGAAATAACACATGTAAGTAAGTAAAAAAAGAGAAAAAAATTATAGAGATATAAAATAATAAAATTTAATTTGTTTAAAAAGTTTGAAATAGACCTTTCACATAAACTATAACCATGAAGTTTTGATGAATGGTTTATGAATAATAAATACTCGAAAATAATAAAAGATATTAAAAATTTAAAAGAATAATTTGAAGAAAAAATAGATAAAGGTAAAGAAAAATAGAAATCAATAAAGAAAGTAGTTCAGATAATAGATAAAGAAATAGAAGAGCTTACTGAAATCTTCTTTGAAATAAATTTAAGTGATTTTCAAGATTTTGAAAATGAATATAAAATAAAATGAATACCAACATGAACCGTAAATGAAACCAAATATACTGTAACATAAGTATTTTATAAACAAAGTAATAAAAGAAGAAGAAATAAATATTTCTATGAATATATACCTTCAAATAGAAATCATGGAATTCATATTATAACCTTAAAGATAGTGAATTATCACAAATAAGTAATGCAGGAGCATTTTTAGATTTAGATTGTAGAAAATATTCACAAAAAACCTTAGTAAATTGGGGAATACAATGAGTTTATTCTTTATGTATAATGGACATAAAGATATTAGAATATAGAAACGTAAGATCAAAAAATAAGTATATTTACCGAAATACTAATAGCAAGTTTTGTAGAAAATCTTTTAGTTTTGGTGGCAATGATTATCCCTTAATGTAAAAGAATTAATAATAAATGCAACTAAATTATGATTTTTAAGGAGAAAAGAACAAGAAATAAAAATAATTATCAAATATATTTCTAATGAATTTTTAGGAGAAATATAAACAAGAAAATAGAGAACAAGAGTTAAAGGATGAAAAATTAGGAAATATGTTGAAATTAATAAATCTAAACATATGCAACATGTGTTATGTGAAAGAATACACTTGTGAATTTAGTAAATATTATTATGTCCAATATTATAGTAATGAAGATTAAAATATATATCTTAATTTATATTATTCAAAATTATCATTTCCTTGAAATACATATTTTATAAATGAATATAAAAAATATAAAGCAATAAATCCTATGCCCGAGACATTAGGAGCAAGATTCAGATTTTTAAATTAAAGACTAAGTGAAATATGTATGTAAAGAAATATAATTAAAAGAAGTAGAGCAATTGGAGACATATGTTGTTACAAGATAGAGATGCCAACATAATGGGGATGTCAAATCCCATATAAAAAACATAAAAGATATACTAAGTTAAGAAGAAAAAGTATAAAAATATAAACACTTCAAGAAAAATATATTAAGCCTCATAGAAAATTCTATAAATGAAAATATAAAAAACAAAGGAAACAATTTGATAAAAATAAATGTAAATGCTGGAATTGTGGAGAAATAGGATATTTAAGTACAAAATGTACAAAAAAAGAAAGTTATAATTTTAGAAAAAGAATTTAATAATATAAAAGATGAATTAGAACTAATAAGTGATTTATTCGAATACTAAGGAAGAGAAGTATACATGTCGAAGAAAATATAACTAGTGAATCGTATGAATCGTAATAAAGAAAAAAAGTTAGTAATACAAGAGAAGAAAATAAAGAAATATATGAAATAGAAAAAGAAGAAAATGTTAATAGATAGAATTTAGTCGAACCTTTGATAAAAATAGGTACAATAAACTCTTAAAAATAAAATTAGAAAAGGCAGACTATGGAGTTTTACATAAGTTAAGAGATATATTTAAAAGAAAGAAAATAATATTACATGAATATTATAAATGTGAAAAACAATAACAATAACTTAAGCTGAAAAAATATAAGATTAAGTTTAATAAATAAAAGGACAATTAATTTAACCCTTAGAAAAATAAAAAGGAATAAATTAGAGAAAAGATACTAGTATGTTTATCTAGCGTAAATTTAAATCTTAGTAAAATCTCCGCTCAAAGAAAGAATAGATAATCCAATAATGTTATCGCTATACCGATCAAAGATTTAATAATCCAATAGTAGGATATTTGGGAACCATAAAAAGAAATTTATGTTATACTAAGTTATTATTTACATGTCATCCAAAATATTGTGTTCATATAAAAAATAAAAATATAGATGAAATATTAAGCCTTCATTTTAAGCTATTAAAAGACAATTTAATGAAAGAAGGAAATAAGTTAATGACATTCCATTATTCAACCCTATATAGTTTTTGCAACTCAAACTATAGATAAATATATAATAATAAACCATTAACAAAAATTAATAAAGAATGTGAAGACATAACTACTTTGATTGAACAAATGGTATAAGAATTAGAATACCTATAAATTATAACTTAAGTATTGATGATAAAAAAGAAATAATAAATACAGTAAAACAAAGAATCATCAATTATCCCTATAAGTCAGTAAAGGCAAAACATTAGTAAGAGGAAGTTCATCAAATCAAAATTATCATATACAAAAAATAAACAGCTTAATCAACAACTCGACAACAGGAGTGATGAAAATATCATGACAATATTTTGATGGATTAAATTATAAAAAGGCTCATATATTATAATAAATACTATAGCTAGTCATAATCACATGAACCATTATAAAAATAATAGATTAATAATAAAAGAAATAGATGTACCCTATGAATAAGTGGATTTCAATGGAATCAAGCATATATGTAAAAGAAAGTAAAAGTACCAATAATAATCAAGGAATAAGAATAATAGTAACATGTTTTATAGATTCAAATATATATAACAAAAATAATATATTATTAGGTAATATTTTTAGAAGATTTATAATATTATAAAATTAAAAACACGGTATAACATTATCCTTATAAGGAAATGAAATCTTTGCAAGAAATGGTAAATAAAGTATACCTTAAATATTCTATGTCAAGATATATTCAAGTTTATACAATTGAAAAGATATACATACTTGTGCACTAATTAATACATGTGGTGAAATAACTATAATAAAAACATTTCTCCAATAAATGAAAACCAAATGGTCAAATCAAGATAACTCGAAATTATTGGTGATAAACAACAAGTAAGTTGTAATCGCTCAAAAATATGAAATAATTTTAGGAAGTAAAATAAATCTATCTATCATATATATAAATATGATCATATGGATTGTGATATACTTATCTGGAATGACTTTTTACAACAATTTTAATATTGTCAACAAACATTATTTTTAATTACTCTAAAACTCCTTGTAACCATATTCTTCGTGATTCCTTGAGAATTTGGACCATTCGTAGTTCAACAAGTCAAGATGGTGAAAAATATGAAAATTATTATTTAATACAAAAAGGATAAATATATAACATAAGCTTAGAAACTATTAAACAACAATTAAAACAAGTCTATAGTGAAAATCTTTAGCACTATGGAAACCCCGATCACCTCAAAATAGAATTAATAGAAAATAAAATAATTAGGGTAAAACCAATAATGTATACAATAGAAGATAAAGAAAAATTCAAAATCCAAATAAAAGAATTATTAAATTTAAACTTAATACAACACAGTAACAGTCCCCATAATAGCTCTGCTTTTATGGTAATGATAAGAACCGAACAATCAAGAGAAAAAGCTATAATGGTAATAAATTATAAAGAATTAAATAAATACACTAAATTCGATGGATATTTCCTACCAAATAAAGAAGTATTAATAAATTTAGTAGAAAGAAAAATTATTACTCTAAGTTTGATCGTAAATCAGGATTTTGACAGATAATAATGAAAAAAAAAAGAGTATAGGTTTACTGCCTTTAGTACACCACAAGGATATTATGACCTAGTTAGTAATGCCTTTGGTTTAAAAAATACCCTACAAATATTCCAAAGAAAAATAGATAAAATATTCAAAGGAAATAATCATATTAGTAGTCTAAGTAGATGATATTTTAATAATATCGAATTCATTAGAAGAGCATAGAGTACATTTAAAAGATTTTGTAAACAAATGTATAAAAGGAGTAGTATTATCGTGAGAAAAAGTATTAATAGAACATAAAAATAGAATTTTTAGGTATGATTCTAGACAAAATGAAATAAAATTACAAAGTCATATTGCAAGAAAAATAAAAGATTTTCCTAATAGATTGGAAAATAAATAATAAATCCAAAAATTTTTAGGATGTCTAAATTATGCGTATGGGTTTATAGAAAATTTGTCAAAAAAAATATCCTCTAAAAATTATTGAGAAAAATAATACAAAAGGATGGAGTGAAGAACATACACAAACAAAGAAAAGAACTTAAGGAATATTGTAATAACTTACCAAAATTAATATTACGAGATAAAAAATAATTTAATTTTACAAACCGATGCCTCCGATTTATATCGGGAGCAATACTTGAAACCGATGAAACGAAATTTATAGATATACTAGTGGAACCTTTAATAAAGTCTAAATAAATTATCCAAATCCATGAAAAGGAGTTATTAGTAATCTATAAGTGAATAAAGAAATTTTCATTATTTTTATTACGAAAGAAATTCATTGTCTAAACCGATAATACCCAAATTAATTCTTTAATATATAAAAATTTGTCAAATAAGCCACAATATAGAAGGTTGAACAGATGGTAAGTATATTTGTCTTATTACAATTTTAAAATTGTAAATATAAAAGGTGTTAACAACTTTTTAGTAGATTTTCTCAAGAGAAACGTAGAGTTTGCTTAGTAAGCATGAAGAAATAATAATAGATCTCGAGACGATCTTGCAGATCTCGAAGAAGTTGTAAGCATTTTTGGCGCTTTGTAAACAATCTCAAACCTCTATAAAGAACTTAAGAGAAAAGTTTGAAGAAAGTAAACCTATTGGTTGGGAAATCAAGAACTCAAGTAAATTCTCCAAGTGAAAGTACCGTGATTCCACCCACATGGAAAAGCTATTTGTGATGATGATTATGTACAAATTTCATTAGGTAAAAAAGTAATAGCAAGAAATTCTAATAAACCTCTAATAAAAGACCGCATTATTGCAGCTTTTAAAAAGAAAAATTTAGGAGGAATCGAACAAGTAAATCTCCTACAAAAAAAAAAAAGAATATAGAAGTTTTTCTAAATATATCTACAAGAAAACATAGTATTCGTAAAATTGTTTCATAAGTAATGATAAATACATATACTCAAGAGTTATATGTATACAAGAATTAGATCCTAATTTGTTAAAAATTATCGATTTTGGAAATCTTAATATGATATATCCGGATATAAACTTGAATGAATTATTTTGTTTCGATCTTATGCTTGTAAGCAAAATAAGTAAATATGCTCGTAAGAAGAATGTATGCTTGAAGTTTTATAATCGTAAGTCCATAATACGATGATGAAGAAGAGTACGAAGCCATCCATCTTATCACCCTCAACATTGTAATCAATAGCTTCAATTTGGAAGTAGGCCGCAGTAGAAGTAAAGAACCTATCTTCAGCAGAAATGGACTCGGTATAAGAGTCACTGAATAATAAACTATAAGATACTTAGCTTCAAATTGTGATGAAAGAGGGTATAAAGTCCTCATACAACAGTGACAATTTTATTCTCTCGTACATAAGGTATAGGTGTCAGCAGATCAGAGTGCTAGCCACTCAGATCCGATATCAACAACCACCACATCCTAAGTAAACCCATTATAAGATGTATAGTATGTGAAAAGATAGAAGACTTAGCGGCATCTCATAAAGATATGTAAAATTTTTCAAAAAGCATGTAGACCTTATGCTCGGCTATCATAATGTAAACTTTCCTTAGTCAAAGGAAATGGCCCAAGGTCAAGCATGATAGAGATAAGAGATAAAATTTTATTATGAAATCTTATCACTTTAGTAGTTTTTTGTACAAAATGTAACACATGTAGACTTTATCAAATTTTAAAATCCTTTATACGGAAATAATAGAGAAGAAGACCATAAAAGGTCATTTGAAATAATCCGAGAGCATTTAAAATATTCAAGTCTATTTTCAAGAAATGTCCAAATAAAAACTCTCTATCCAAATCATAAAATAAAAATTATAAACATCAAAACCTTTAGAATAGAGAAAGAAACCCGAAACCTAAAAATTAATCGAAACTTTAAAGGTTCAAAAGACGACAAGTGATCCCGCTTTGCGAGGTCATTATGCCGACATAGCCAGAGTGGCAATTAAGACAGCTTGGAGCATAACTCGTAGGGAAAAGGTGATTAGTTAACATGACTAAGAAGTTCCAGTGAGGTCTCAAGGTATAGAGATAATAATTCGAACTTATATCCGTCGATGGAGATTGTTGTTGATCGAAGTTTTATTGAGGAGGAGAATTATTTTTATGGAAAAGATAATAATATAATATATTCTATTGAAAGTATAAATTTTGAAAACATAAATCAATTAAAACAAATAGCCAATGAATTAAATAATAAAATACAAATACTAAGTTGGAACCTAAACCCAGAAAATATGGATAAAAGATTTGTAAACCAAGTATAATTAATTATGGAAAAAAGAATCTTTGGACAAATAAAAGAAATTATAGAATTTAATATATATATATATATAAACCAAGAATGTAAATTGGGTAGCTGATTCTAATTGTACAAAAATGGCCTTTGTATCCTGGTATAACAATTCACGTACTTGATTTTTAAAAAATGAAAGAATATCATGAAAAACTTTGTAAACAAATGGGTATGATAAAGAAAAAATGGTTAAATGAAGAAACAAAAATTATATATAATAATGAACAATTAATAATATGATTTAAATACAAAAATATTAGTATAATAGTATGATATTTAGAGTAAATGATTTCATAACAAAATCGAATTATAAGTAGTATTCAATATCAATATACCTATAGATTTAAAAAGAAAAATAATACAAAACATAGAATAGGAAAATTTTAAAAGCTTAATAATACAAATCTTTGTAGAAAAAGTCATAAAAGACTTAATGGAGATATACGAAGATTTTAGTATATTTAATATAAATAATTTTATATAAAATATCACATAATTTTTAATTCATGATCTGTTAAATTTTGTTTAAATTTAATTAAAAGGCTAGGCCGCATACGTAATGGTATCGTGAGCCATGACCCTAAATTCTATACAATAAATAGTAGACTCATTGTATATTTTAAAAATGTAAGATAAAATTGAGATAAAAAATTTAATTAAACAGATTAATGAAAATAAAGATATAAGAAAAGTAGAATTAGGCTTAATATAAGAAATGAAAGAGAAATTTAAAAATACAAAAAATAACATACAAGAAAGTCTAAGAGTATTAGAATAAAAATAAAATTCATAAATGAATTTAAAAATTTTTAATATCTTAGTTCAAAAAAGAAATATCATGAATAATCTGCATCAATAATTTTTAGCACAACAAGCAGTAGAAAGAACATAAGAATTATATTTATACATAAACCATATGTTTCTTAGATGAAAAAATAGAATAGATTTATATATTAATCTGTTAAATTAAAAAATAGAATCTTTAAAATTAAAAAGAAGGATATTAATAAATATAGGACAACCAGTTTATAGAGAATTTATAAATTTATGAATTTGATCATCATTTATATTTGTATAAAAAATATAAAAAGTTTTAGATAGAATAAAAAATAGGTGTAGAAATGATGGAATAAGAAATTATCAATTATAAAATCAAAAGAGATAAAAAATTTAATGAAATTAACTCTACAAAAAATAAACAAAAATAAGTTACATAAACAATGCGCTCACTAAAATTATTACAAACAAATACAAATTATCATGCATTGGCGATGACAGCCGACGGCAACTCTTTAGTATTAAATTTGAAGTATCCAAAATGCAAATGAATAATATATTCTTGTTCTTTCTTTCCTTGTCAAAACGCACACAGTTCAATTAGTTAATTGGAAAAATAAAAATAAAAAAGAACTGAGACCTGAGTAAAAAGCTCAATCTTGTGACAAAACGAGGTTACTTTTAATTGGGCCATCAAATCAAATCTTGGTTGGTTGCTCAGGTATTGGCATCTTGTCTGGGAAGAAAAAATGGATAATGAAAAGAGAGGTGAAGTGGTGGTGTCAGCGCTGCAATTCGCTTGCACCGATGATGTATCTACTAATCTTGCCACCGCTGAAAGGTCACACTTCTTAATCATTTTTCCTTTCCCTTTTGGGTTTTAAAGTTTTCGTTTCGTGGAATCTTCAGTGTCTTTTAAAATTATTTTCAACTTATATGTACTTGAAGTGATGGAAGAATTTGCTCTAGATTTTGATTCATAACCAGACCCAGAAACATCATTTTCTTTTTAACCATGTCTTATAAGTTCATGGGGGTCTCACTAACAATAACCAATCTGTATTGAGGAGCCAAAACGATTGTTCTTGCACTGATAATCCATGTTTTTCAAGTTTATCTTGCACATTCTACCCTGAAGCTGCTAGTTTTTGACTAAGCAGTTTGATGTTGGTAATTTAGTGGGCTGATGCACTCAGCAAGTCAGCAAAAGTGGATAATTTTGATCCAATAGCAGTAATTATCAGAAAGAATATGGAATTTATGTAGCATACCATTTGAAAGTTATTTGCATTTGGTATTTTCATATTTGCTATTTTAAGGCCAGAGTTTTCAGCAGTTTCGCTTTCTTTGATCATTCAAGCTTTCATCCACTGAATCATGCTATGTGTGTGCCTGTACGCTTTCCTGTGCATGCACACGTGTGATTATATAGGTTTATATTGGTGGATCTTTTAAAAGTACTGATTCGGGCAACACAACCCTTCACTTTTTTCGCATTAGACAGGTTCAATTTGTACATTAGTTTTGGGGACTGATGTCAGGCATTAATTATCAAATAAGAGAGATTGATCAATTGATTTACACACTTCTACTTTATATAAGTTTTCCTGTGGATAGAATTCTCTTTAAATTTCTATTCGCCACCAATTAGCTGCCCATTATGTTTTTCCATTTAACATTCCATGATATCCTATGCAGGCTGGTCAGAGCTGCTCATGGAAAAGGTGCAAACATAATTTTATTCAGGTAATTGTTTTTATCAAAGTACACATTGCATCCTTCACTTTCAGGATCAATGTCATTGAGACTATGTAAGACTGAATGCATATTTGAAGCCACGCTGTGTGTACCTTGAATGTAACAACATTTGTTTTCTTTCACAGTTGTTAATTCTACGATCCCTGTAACTCCAAACAAATCCATGTATTTTGCAAATGCTAGATATATGAAATGACAAAAACAAAGGCATATTCCTGAACACATTGTATATTGTCACTGAAGGCATTGTATCTGATGTATGAACAGCATTTATATGGTTCAGACGATACCATTGTTGCAACCTAGTTGCAACATAATATACAAAGATATTTTCTGCTGCTGGCCTATTTTTTTCCCCTTCAATTGAAGATTTCCATAAGAACCAAGGCCCTAATAAGTAAGTCGGATTATCCATTGTCAGAAAGATAAAGGAAGGGTCTCCGTTGTTTCATTAGGGTTTGCCATGTAACTAACAGTGGAATAAATTTTTCTTATGACTCATGTTTTTACAGTTGCATCTTGATATTGCTAGGCTTACATGATTGTTTTTCTATGTGTTTCACCAGGAACTATTTGAAGGTTATTATTTCTGTCAAGCACAAAGGGAGGACTTCTTTCAGCGTGCTAAGTCAGTATAAAGGCCACCCCACAATTCTCAAGTAAATCTATCTGATTGTAATTAGCTTCTGGTTTTACTTTAGTATGCTGGATTCTTAATTAATGCCATGACTATTTATCTGCCACATGAACAAATAAACTAGTTTTGATTTCAATTTAAATGTATATGGGCATTGTTTAGGATGCAGGAGCTTGCAAAAGAGCTAGGTGTAGTGATACCAGTTAGCTTCTTTGAAGAGGCCAATAATGCCCATTACAATTCAATAGCAATCATGGATGCTGATGGATCTGATCTTGGACTCTACAGGAAGTCCCATATCCCAGATGGACCAGGTAGCCAAATGCGGATGCTATGTTGCTTGAATAGTGATATGATCCTCTTTTTAGTTTTAACATTTAGGATAAATTTTCCCACCAATTCAGGCTATCAGGAAAAGTTCTACTTCAATCCAGGGGACACTGGCTTCAAGGTCGGTGCTTAGAATAATTTAAATTTAAATGTAATGCGCTTCAGTGATTTGATATTTGATGGTGATTTTCCTTATCAGTTTGACTTACCTTTGCCATTTCTGAACAGGTTTTCCAAACTAAATTTGCTAAAATTGGAGTCGGTAAGAGCCTTTACCCTTTTTTTAAAAGTTATTTTTACTTTGTGTGGCCATGCTAATAAATAAATAACATTGTGTGAGCATATCTTTCAAATCGACTTCTGCTATAGTCTCACTGGTTTCTTCTAAATTTTCAATGCCAGCAATATGCTGGGATCAGTGGTTTCCAGAGGCAGCTCGCGCTATGGTTTTACAAGGTGCTGAGATATTGTTTTACCCTACTGCTATTGGCTCTGAACCTCAAGATGATGGACTTGATTCCCGTGATCACTGGAGGCGAGTGATGCAAGGGCATGCTGGGGCTAATGTAGTAAGTTACATAGACTGCTAGACTGGCAGCTTTATTCATTGTGAAATTAATCCAGTTGATTCTAGGTTAGTTTGTGCATCCCTGCCCTAATATTCATGTGCTTTTGGAAAGAGTTGATACCAATGCGTAGTCTCACCTCATATGACTAAATTATCTACAATATTTGCCATTACACAATGATAACTTTTTTTTTTTTTTGCAAATAAATTTTATTCTTTATTGTGTTCCCATCGTCCCCACAAAATTGACCACCTTCCACATTTTCTTTTCTTTTCTTTTCTAATGCATCCCATTGTGTTCCTCGCTTTCTCATGTGATCAGTCACTGCCAGGATTATTGTTGATAATTTATTTTCTTTTCCTTTTTATAACATTCTGGACATAACATATGTAAGATCTGTAATAATCAAATAGACTCCGGTGTATTGGCTGCTGGTCACTGTTGTGGCACCAAGAATGCAAGTTTATTTTGAGAGAAGCCTATGTTTGCACAGGGGATTAACGTATTTTGACCATTTCAGGTACCTCTAGTCGCTCGAATCGCATTGGAAAAGAAATAATTGAGACAGAGCATGGAAAGAGTCAAATCACATTCTATGGGAACTCTTTTATAGCGGGTATTTAGTTCCTCTTTAGCTGGCATGCAATTCAATCTCTCACATGATAGCAATGTACTACTTGTTATGAATATGTTCTGAATTGATGCTCTGGTTACAGGCCCAACTGGGGAGATTGTTGTTGCTGCTGATGATAAGGAGGAAGCAGTTCTTGTTGCACAATTTGATCTAGATAAACTCAAGTCTAAGAGATCTAGTTGGGGAGTATTTCGTGATCGACGTCCTGAATTGTATAAAGTTCTTCTGACATTAGATGGTAGCAATCCCTTACTGTGATGTAGTGCCCTCTATCTTTACTACCTTGATGTAGAGGTAATCTAATGGTTTCCTTGCCCTTGGAAGTGAAAAAGTGAATCCCTTTACTGCCTTGTTTTGTTTCTGTTTCAAAAAGGGGAACAGAAAGATGATGAATTACTGATGATGTTATAACTTTTGGGCCATCAAAACCAAAAGTCAACATTTTGGAGTTGTTGAGATTGAGCCTCAGACCAAATTATGGTTCTAAGGCCCTGTGGCAATGATAACTTTGGATTGATTACTATGAAGCCATTGATTACTGTGAAGCCTTATGTAGTATATCCAAACTAAAATCAGTTATTTTGTGCTCATGTTCCAATTGCAAGCCATTCATTCAAGATACAAGTTGTTCACCGAGAAGTCTGTTGCCAAATTCTTGTTGTCCTATGTCGTAAACATGTATCTGACTCTATGGTTAAGTTACTGTTTCGCCCAGATTGTTCAAATCTTTTAGAAAGTGAGGGTATAGCATTGAGATTTCTGCTTTTGTAACCTGAGATCTGTGTATGTGGGTGGGAGGTAGAGCATTTTTAAAGTATCATAGACCCATGGCCCGCAAAAAATGATATCGAAACCCTGGATTTAGGCTTGTTTTATGAGTTACATTAATGGTTTTAATCTTGTCCATACAGATAAAGGGTTGGGACGTGTGTATTGCCATTTGTCTGGTAGATGAAACCTTTGTGCCGACCATAGAAGATCTCTGCTTTATTTACATGTAAACATTTCTAGAAAAGTCCTCTAGATCTATCCATTGCAACTACTTTCCATGTAACAGAAGCTTGCCAAAAAATCTGTGGGAAAATGTGACTTATATGGGATTGGAGTTGATTCCTTCAGATTTGCTTTCTCATTTCTTTTTACTAGATGGGAATTCGTTATTAAACTTTTAATCATTGAATAGTTCTTTATCTCTTCAAGGATGACCAGTGAGGATCCTTATCATGGACATTCATTTCCTGAGTGCTGCTGTAATCTGATATATACCCATTTGGTGGTTCTCATTAGGGTCTTGAATTGTATTTTTGCTTATAGACAGATTTAGGACCACACTGATTATGTGTTTTCAGGTCATTACACGTGTAAACAGAGCCTGTGTTGGTGGTAGTTTCACATGTCAAGATCTAATTGGGGTTACTGTGGTTTGGGGTCACATGAAGTTACACTCTGGTGTCACTATTCATGTTCTGAACTCACCCCTTTAGTCATCTGTCTGGTAATATGTTTCAAAGTTTGACCTTCACTTCCCATTACTAGGTAAGCAGCTTAAAGTTTGAGGTGAATTTTCAATGTTCAAAACTTTATTACCAGCTTCATTGTATCTTCTATTAACATGCCAGACCATCTTTTCTGTCCTGTGGCTACAGTAGCATGCAAAGATGCCATAAGCAAGCAGAATGATTCATTCCTATTGATTGGTTAGAAGTTTAGAACTTTGAGATATAGATCTTGGGCCTACCATTATCTCGTGCACCCTTAATATTATCAGATCTTGATATGATATGGATGTTATCCTCATTCTAACTTCTCTAGTTGAGTGTTGGATATGAGATATCCATTTGGGACCATGCATGATATTTTTCACTTCTTTTACCTTGGTTTTGAATTGATATGGATGGTATTCTCATAATTTCTTGTATATTGAATGTTGGCTATGCATCATGCTTTCGGCATCATATAATAGCAAACTAGGAATATGAGGACGAGATTTCACACACCGGCATGAAGAAATTAATTGAATGAAAATGAGCTTGCCACTCTAGGAAATGACTGATTTTCTATTATCCCCAGTTGAGTTGACATGTGATACTCTGATCTAACCATAAGCATACGAAGGGGCGATATTTGATTAAAATTACTTGGCATTTGATGCTTCATGTTCTAGCTAACATCCAGTGATCTACAATTGAAAATTGTAAAGAGGTGTGATGCCCAGGAATCGATTTGATTAAAGAAGAAAAATGCCTTGGTCTGTTTTTCTCTTTCGCTTTTGCAGAGTGAGGAGGAAAGAAAATGCCCAGGGTTAACTTTTGGACAGAAAAGTTGATTTCACGTGCTTTGTTGTCTGCTTATTTTCAAATCCCTTGGAAACAAAAACAGAACCAGAAAATGTCTCCTTAGACCTGCAAGTCCCTATGTTGTTGCAAGTCATTTTCAACTTCATACTTTTCGGTATCAGCCTCCCTTTCCCTTCTCCATCATCATGGATGCTTCCATTTTCTTCTTCCTCATCTTCATCTTCATCTTCCTCGTACTCCTCTTCTTCTAGTTCCTGGATGTCATCATTTGGGTGAACAAACTGCAGCTTCAATCGCCCGTCTTCTCTGCAGGCATGCAAGAACTCTTGGCTTGGCATCCTTATCTCTTTAAGGACAAACCTGCCGTCCTGCCTGTAAGACTTGAAGCAAACCCAAGGCTTACCACTCTTCCCTATGCAAGAAATCGGAGGCGGAAACTCTCCGCCGCTTGTTCTTGACCTCCTGAACTCACCGCATAGGTTCTCTGCTGGTGAATGCTTTGTAATACTCACTTTCTCCTGCTGGTTTTGCCACTCTTCGGTCATCTCATTCCTCAAGTCCTCAACATCATCAGAGCTCTCAAAACCGAGCCCCTCGGTGCAAAGTTGCAAGCTCGGAATTCATAGATGAAAAGCTGTCACTCTTCCTGTGACAGCCCGTGTATTTGAAGCCATGCACCGAGCTTTCAGAATTCCCTGAAGAAGAAAAGCTGTCATTTATGATCTTTGGTGTGGCTGCGGAGGAGTCGAATGATGGAATCCTCTTACTACCGTTTATTAAGTCTAGCAAAGAGGACGAAGAGGGAGAGAGTGATGACATGGGAAAGGAAGATGAAGACGAAGAGGAAGAATGATCAGAACCTTGTTTGAAATGAAGTTCACCAAAGATCTCAATGAATGAGGGTTGGTTGACGGGTTTTACAGGTGTCATTTGGTTCCATGTTGAGAGGGATTCAAGAAGCGAGGCTGGCTTTTCTGGTAATGAGTTTTCAAATATGTGTTGGAGGCTCCCGCAGGCTGCCATATTGTTTCGGCTATCCAGTCATGCTGTTGGGTGATGCTTACGAATGAAAGCAGGTTAAGTTATTGTTGGTGTGGTGCGGTGGGAGAAGAGTTCGAGTACTATGAAAAAAGAAGAGAAGCTGGCACGAGATTTGCACTTTGAGTTGAAAAAATCAAAGAGAGAAAGGTGCTATTAATTGGGGTGGTAGCTCTTCTGTTGGAGTTTAATAAGGATGTGTGGTTATTGAACCACCCATCATCAAATTTTAGTGGTCATTATTTTTATATACATAATTCCAACAGCTTCTCTCCAGTTTATTACATACAAAAATTAATGTTACAGCTTCTCTCCAGTTTATTACATACAAAAATTAATGTTACAGATCTTAAATTTTTTATTTTAAATAATATAATTTTTAAATAATATAATATTTATTTAATAAAATAATATAATTAATTTATTTTAATTTTATTAACTAATTAATGAATACCTATCGTTTAGAATGCGTACCATTATTAATAGTCGGTAATGATAAAATGTTAGAACAAAGCTTTTAGACAATTAGGCTTTTCCCAGAATCGCATGCCATTCACACTTGAGACTTAATGGTTTTCTACCGGTCAGAGAAGGTGATTGAATTTTTACAAATGCCAATCAAGACGTTAAAATCAATCAGGTTAATTTTTCAAATTCCAATCAAGACATGCCAAGTCATTGCTGCGGTGCTGTCCAGGGATACACAGATGTGATTGGCAAAACAACAGAAACCGCAGCCCATAATAAGAGTCAAAATCAGATAATTTTTCTTTTAAAACACCTTTTAAATGATGTTTATCTCTCTAATCAGATAACTAAACATACGTGCTGGATCAAAATGTCAAGGGCCGTGCAAACATGCTTTAAATACTTCTTCTTAAATATTATTAATATAGTTTTCCTCGTACCTAATGTAGCATGTATATGTATATATATTTCAATCAATGATCTCTAATCATATTAAAATCAAAATAAATTAAAAGATAAAAAAATTAATATAATATATTTTATTCTATAATATATTAAAATTTGAATCAATAATATTTAATTATAATAAAATAAGAAATAAGTTAAAGATAAAGATAAAAAATTTTAATATAATATATTTTGTTCTATAATATATTAAAATTAATTTTTTTATATTCTAATTTATATCTGAGTTTAATATAATTATAGATCTTTAATCAAGAACTATATATATATATATATTCCAAACTCTCTTAAAACATGATAAATTTAACAATAAGATTATAGATATTACATCTTAGGTAAAAATTTTACGTGCTACAAGTATTTAAAAGAAATAATGATCAATTTTTACTACCAATAGTAGTTCTAAATCGACATTTCAAGCGTTTCTTACTTGATAAGATCTCCAGAAATAGAGCACCATCAATTGTAACAATCAACTGATATCAACCAGCCTACCTTATCGAATTTTTCTTAGCATAGACTAGATAAGAAATTGAGGCACAGCCAAGTTTCCTTTTAATGCTACATTCCATTCATTGGCAGCAGCAGCACCAGGAATATTCTCATTGATCATATTAACATGTCCACTCCTTTTTTGGGAACATGACTGGCTGTTATCATTCCTTTTCACTGCCCTGTCCTATTCCCATGCACTCAAGCTTCTCTTGGTATTATCTATGGTAGATATTCAAACTGTATCATATTAGAATTATTAATGATAATTTTGATAAATTTTAGAATTATCAAAGATAATTTTGATAAATTTCTAATTATAAATATCAATAGAATTCTAATAATAATATATCAGTGTTTAAAAAAATATTCTTGGAACCCGATACATACATATGAATTGAGGCGATGCTGATACCATTATCGTGTGTAGTTTTCTTCCTCATAATGCCTATGGTCATCAGTAGCAGTGATGCGGATGCCCCAGTAAGCATCCACTTATTTTGTGGTCCCAAAAAAATGAAGAAACACACGTCAGTTTGGCCATCCTCATAGTTATGAAGAAACACAAAATGTTCCTCAAAACTTTGGGTAGAATGTTAGTTTATGAAGCTCCATGTACTGTATCTCAAATGTTAATGGTCTCTGTTTGGTACTACGACCAATAAGGTAAGAGAGGGAAAAAATAATAGTCATGGAAGAAATGGAAATGTACATAAGAAACACATGAATAACATAAAATGTTAGCTGTATCATGGAAATGATGTCCGCAGAATTTGAAATGGATCAAAGGAAATCTCCCGGCACACAGAAAACATATATGACAATTCACAAACTTTTCTCACAACATGCAAAGCAAACAGACTTACAGAGTAAGTGTCATAGTCTCATAGAATCAGTTGAGCTATAACTGCAGTTGAGCATCTGTCAACGCCAAGCTTCAATACGCTCTGTTCTTGAATTTATACTGCTTAGATTGTTGATTCCTTTTGCCTTTTCAACAGTTCCTGTCCTCTGAAGCACACTTTGCTGCTTGTCAAATCTTCTGGGACCACTTTTTAGATTTGAATTACTTGATTGGCTAATCATGCACATTGCTGTGTTTGCATGAACACCAGAAGCCTTTAGACAAATGACTCCACTAGCATCTGTTTCAGAAATGAAGGTGTCAACTTGGGATGGAGCCTCACGAGAATGATCACTATCTACTGTTAACTTCTCAACAGAGGCTATAGGATCACAATCTTCTTCAACAGTAATCTCATTCTTCTGACCAGAGTCTGTGGAGCCTTCCATTACAGGTTCCTCAGTGATGAAGTCTTGCTCTATCTCTTCATTATCTCTATCAGCATCTTCCAGACAGGATGTTGAGGCACTCTGGTGTCCATTCTCATCAAAAGGCTCCAAACGGGAACTCGGAGTCTGCTCTACCACAGAATCTTCTCTTCTCGCAATGTTCTCAATATAAGTGTCTTTAGGAAGTTCATCACTTGAACTGCATACATCAATGCAGTCAAAGGGTCTGCCATCTGCAACCAAAATTAATTCATAACATATGGTCATTGTAACGGTCATTGTCAATGCTATCCAAACCAGGCATTGCCATAAACAACATGATTGACAACCAATTGAATGACTTCTGTGTGGAATTTAGGGCTCTGAATTCAGGATTAGTAACGAAGCATCGGAGGCTCCATAGAGACTACTAATTTATGGCAGTTTACATGGCATTTTAAGTACACATAAGATATATACTGAAATTCCAACAACGAAAGGGAATGCCAAAAGGTCATTATTTACTTGGAAATCGCTTTGAAAATAAGAGCATGTGGGACTTGGGACTTAAGCAAATCATGAAAATTGATATCTTGTCAGCACTTATTTTGAAAAGTAAAAGAATATGAGACTTAAATCATGAAAGCTGGGCAGATTCAAATCAGATCCTACTTACAGAACATAAACAATTGTTCTCTATTTTTGACCAGTGAAAGTTTGTGGGATGCAAACCCAAAATAGAAATTGTCAAAAAAAAATCACCTGAGTCATATTTGGTGCAAAACCATTGCAACGCTATGTGCATTCATCTTGTTTAGGTGTTCTTGTTGGACAACATCAGCCATCAGATTGATGGCCCAATCTAACAGAGCAGATTCTGTTGGGGGTAGAAGCCGCACAAGCTGAAGACAATCCTCTTCTGTCTGGCATTGCATTACCTGCTCAGGTGATAATGGATCCAGAACCCCAGTTGGGAGTTCTCTGAACCAAGCCTAAGAAATAAAATATAATCGAGTCAATATATAAACATTTGATGCAAATGAGATTCAATTTGGAAAAGAGAAATGTATTGTAACAATGTGCTTGGATGCACTTTTGCACACACAGAAAGGACAAGATGAAAGTCTAACACTCTTGAACCAAAGAACCATTTTCTTAAAACATGCAACTGCCCAAAATAACATCTTCTTTTGAACCTTTAATTAACTACTCAAAAGCCACCAATGTATAAGCGTAGATCAAGGATAAACGTAAACCATGGAATACAACAATTGCAAGGTTGGGTAATATCGATCCTTATGGAGCTTCTTGGAACTAATGATAGTTCCATGTGTATCTGGTGCAAGCACACAGGCGTATACCCAGAGTGCTTCTTGCAAACGACAGTTTTACAACCCTCGGAGATTCATGGTCATCGTGCATATCACCTCACCAATCACAAAGGCGGAAACTGAGGTGGGTTAAAATACTAAGCACAATAACTTACATTTCCCTACTCAAAAGCTTTCTTCCTCAACCTGAATTACAGTTATCTTATGTGATGCAAAGAGAGAAATAGGATCGTCGAATGGTCATTGGCTTCCATCATACTCATCATTGAAAGGACCATGTAACAGAAAGGACGGCTGACCACAATTCAGAACATAGTATATTTCTATTTCATCAATAACAGTGAGATTAATCAGGTTGGAAAGTAATTAAACAAAAATTCAGAACTGAGAAGTAAAACCATCAAGCAGCTCAGATTAATACTGTACTTGGGATTCCATCAAATGGAAAAATGACACTTGATAGCTTAAAGTTTATGAACGACTACCTAAGTGCATCCTGAATGTAAAGGAAGAGTAACTGAGGTTAACTATCATTGCCATACCTTGATAAGTCCTGCCAAACAGTGTATATCAATGCCAGTCCGTATCACTCCTCTGTTTAATTGGTCTCTGACATACTCTTCTTGACTATTTTCCCCATTTATCCTGAAAATCCCTTCTGCCTGCACAGTTGTATGCACAGGTTTCTGACTTCAGATGGAAAACAAATATACATCAAATAAATTCAGCTAAAAGCCTAACAGTGTCCGGACAGAACAAACCCCATCATCTGGGTAAGGCGATAACACTCGATTGAACAGAAATTGTCTAATTACCATATTGATGATGAGAGAGATTGCTAAGGGAAACGGAAGAAAACAAAGTGGGATACCTGCAAGCCTCCTTGACCATACAAGTGCCTTTGCATTAGCAGTAATATCGCTAGCACACTGTTTCCTCTAGAGTCAAATGACAACTGCATAGATTCTGTGGAAACTCCGAAAACAGTTGCGCTACATATGAAAAGATTAAAGGGAAAAACACAGGAAATCAGAGAGGAAAAGACTGTGCTAGTTAAGTAAAAGAGTAAATTTGAAAAAGACAGATGAGTAATAGTTTCCAAGTCTTAGAGCCTCAAAGATCAAGGCTATATAACCTCAGTTGATATAAATGCCATACAAAATCTGCTTGCAGGTTCTACACAAATTTTTATAAGAATTAGCTGCATTTATTCAATTTTCATGCGGTGATGCTTACCCAGATTGGCATTCATGTAAATTTCCTAATGGAGAACTAATCTACTCCCTGATGAAATCTCATGTTTCACAAACTGAGTGCATGCATGTGTAAGACTTAACTGAATCCAGCTATCGATATCTACCAAATAGTAAATAAGCAGTTAAAATAGCAATCTAAGACAATAACAGATGGCTTTGTGACATTGGTTTCTTGGGAAAACATATGGTTCTTCTCAACCAGCAATGTTTGAGCCTCAGTGTCAGAGAGAGCACACATAAGAAAGGATGCGAAAACGTAAAAAGAAGATATATAAACAAGAGCAAATACAAGGTTTTCTGATGGAAGCTTGACAAGGAAAGGTACAAGGTTTTTGCCACATCAGAAGAACATCTGAATAAAGGACCTTAGGGATGGGGAATCTTTCAAATGAATTGTAGGTGTAACACAGTTCAAATGATATAAACACAACTCCTTTGACTACTTGAGACAAGATCTAAAGGAGTTGACTACAAATTAGGTTAAAATCTGCATTGACTGCCCTCGAGAAGGACCTCAACATGCTTTCTCCTGTCGCTAAGAAACACAAACTCAGATTTGAAGCAAGAGACAGAAATTGGAAAAATACTTTAAGCCATACAAAAACAAGGGAGTGAAAATAATAGAAGATAAACTGTAGCTTGAGGAACCAGAAACCTGTCCTCCAACAATCAACCAACATTATTACACAAAAAGCAACAAATTCCACAAATTGAATAATCGGATACAACCTTCATTCGTCAGCATCCACAATACACCAAAAAAAAAAGAGTGGACATTTTAAGAATTGAATTGAGTAACACAGCATGAAAAACTAGAATATCTCACCAATTTAACACGAAACAATCACAATTACAAAATTTGCACTGCATAAACTAGCACATAAAAAATACAACCAATTATAGATGTTGGATGAACATAACAAAACAGAAAATTCCAACAATCATAAATTAACATTCCGTTTCAATAAACCAATTCAATCATTCCACATTCACATTTCAATCAAATAACCCAAAAAAAAAAAAAATCAATTTTGATATCACAAGAAAGGAAAATGTATATTTTTTTAAAAAAAAAAAAAAGGAAAAGGGGGAAAAGAAAGGCAGAATGTACCTGGCACTGGGAGCTCGACGGGGCACCTCAGGCTCGAGCTCAACAGGCAGGCCCAAGAAACCGTTGAACCTGTCGAAAGTGACGTGAGCCACGTGGCGGACGTTGGTAGGCCAGCCGATCTCCATTGCACAGAGGTCCCTCCTGTCGCTCTTGCAAGCAACCAAAGATTTTCTGAAAATGGCGATAAGCAGAGCCAACAAAGACAACTGATCCCCCTCGGCCCCTCTCTCTCGCGAAACCACTACTGAATTATCACCAGAGCCCTCGGCGTCGTCGACGGGTCGCCATTGGGGAGAAGAACGGAGTTAGGCGCGCAGGATAAGCAGGAAGGGGTGCGCAGGATAAGGAAGAAGGAGAAGAGGATGTGGATGGAGAAGAAGAAGAAGGGGAGGGAGTGGTGGTAGTAGTTGGAGAAGAAGGGAAATGGAGCACCTCGGTCATGACTCTAAAAGCTTAGCTGATGATGATGGATGGATGGCAAAATGGGAAAGACAAAGAGAAAGAGAGAGACACACACACACACGCACACGCACACAGTCGTTTTCTTGAAAATATTGTTTTAATAATTAAAGAAAAAAAAGTTATTGTGTTGTCAAAGATTCGTCATTGTTGCAGAGATTTTTGGATTTTGGAGTTTGGTTCAAGGAAACGAGAAAGTTTGGGTTCGCAAAGATTGTTGCCTTTTTTTTTTTTCTTTGGCCTCCTTTTGCGCTTTGAACAAGCAACAGAGACAGATAGAGTGATAAAATTTGGTGGGAAATAAATGGTTTTTAATTTTTATAATCGTATTCATTTATAACTACAATAAAATACTGTAGTGTCTATAAAAAAATGAAAGAAATTAAAAAATCAACTATGCTTTTTTTTTAATATAAATTGGATTTATTTTTTTTTTTACTATCAATTTCCTCGGTGCTCGAATGGTGATGTAATTTTTTGGTTGTGATTGGTGATCGGAGCAAGGATATGAACATGAAATTAAATCTCAATCATATATCGTTACAAATGGACGTGTGGCACAAGACTTGTAGGTGGGAAACTGGGAATTTTTTAACAGCCATCCACATTCATTCACTTGTTCATAATATATTCCTAAAAATCACTTTTGAGGTATCTTATACGACAAGACCTAGAAAGAAATATCCGTTATTTTAATTTCCAAAGAATTAATAATTATAAATACTTCTTTTATGGCAAGTTTAAAGACATTCAATTAATGAAAGGTGCAGTTTGGCTCATCGTTAATGCGCGTTACTCCTACAATCACGCGAGTTCAAGTAATAATAAGAAGCAAATGTTGGTATTTTGTAGCAAAGTTTTTTATTTCCGTAAAAATTTTTTTTCAATAAAAAAAAAGATACTCAGTTATTTATTCAGTATTATTTTATTTACAAACATTCATAAATATTCTGCTAATTTCTAAAACTTTCTTTGTATTTTTCTCTCCCTTTTTTTTTCTTTTAAACCAAATGCAGGCTTAAACGTCGAAGATCATTTCTTTTATACGTGCGTAGTGGCATTATCAATTGATAACTCCAGCAAATCCAAATTGTCAATCTATTCCGATCACAATATTAGCTATTCTGTTTTAAATCTTTTACTAGTTCTTTGCTAAGAATCAAATTGCTTGATATCAAACGTCTGGCCGTTATTGGCCTTCAATTTCAATATCTATTGATTGTAGCTAATGTAATTAGTACCCACAATAGATGATTCTTGTACCAATATCATTGCCAACGCAATTCAAAAGCAACATTTTCCCTTTATTTAATTTATAAATTTGGTTGAAAATACTAAGTAAACAAAAAGAGACGTGTTCAATAAAATGATTAGGGCAGGCCACAAAAAGCATATTAAACGCGTTGCCCATTCATTATTTGTAGTTGAAAACATGTTTTATGAGATCAACCCAAAAAATATTGGCCGGCTTCATTAAAAATCACACAAAATTCAGATTCATATCGGCTTTGATTATGATTGGTAGCAAGAAGAATCATTTTGTTGGACGCATGGTTGAGCTCTCTCAATTTTGTGTTAGAAATAATGAAAACACTTTTTTTTTTTATTTGCCTTAGTGCTTAATGTTGTCTAAAAATATGATAATTAAATAAGTGGGACCCGGTTCCTTTGATTGATTCAACAAAAATTAAGTTTAATCTTTATGATTCAACATCAACATCAACTAATTCTTCTGATTGCAACCGAAATTGGAGGAAACTTAGGAAGTGAGATACTTACATTACATGTATGTAATATTATATGTACAAAAAATGCAAAAAAAATAGGTTGGTGGGCTGTATTTTTTACTCTATTTTCTACCAAACTTTAATCACAATTTACTTTGTTTAATCCTAGCAGTAACACCATGACATTCCTTCAAAAACAAACAAAAGATTGAAAATGAAATTTTTTTTTAAAAAAAATTATCGTCACTTTCAAAAATGAAAAAAAAATTTGTCATGTACACAAAACAGCCGAGTTGTTAGTCTTTTTCTTTAAGAAATAAAAAATAGACATTTGTGAAATTAAAAAAAAAAAGAAAAAAAAAAAGGAGTAGGTGTGAGGAAGTAAAAAGCTAACTTATTATTGGCATGCTAATTCTCTATATTGATGTAAGAAGGCTAGAGTTTAAAATTTGTGTATCGTATAGATTGTAATAATATTAACTAATGAAGGACAAGAGATAATAAAAGAAAAACTAGATATAATTTGAATATTTTTTAATAAATAAATCCTCATTGATTTTCAACCGAAAATCTCAAAGATAACAAGACAATTGAGGAGAAAAATCATCCAACCATACATGAAATTAAACCAGAACAGTGAAAAGTTTAGTGAGCTAAAGCATTTGCTGGTTAGTTACAAATTCTCGAGATATGACACGTCCGAAAATCTTGCTTTGTATGAGTGTTGAACATAAAAAGTAATATGATATAATGCTGTATGAGTATGACGGATACCTTAGAACAACTAAACAACTCATAATGAGTCCGATTCAACTATCAATAGAGACAAACCTGCTTCTTAATTATAACACGCTTGAACTTGAAACAAACTAATAACACCCTTTAAAATAAATAACCATTGGTTTGTTATATTTAGGAAAGTTTGGCAATATAGAGTTTGGCAATATAAGGTCGATTGCTAATTTTTCTCATACCGAAACTAATATATACCATTTATTTTTATATTGAAATCAAATTATGGTACCACAGGGTTTATTAACTATTACGAAAAAAATACGGAGTTAAGTGATGTATATTGATCTCAATAGAAAAAAACTAGTAATCTCCCAATAATATATAATGTGTTAGAATAATTATTATTAATTGTGTTTAGAGATAATGAACTAAAAAGAGAATTAATGAAGTATTTTGTAATTTTATTTTTACAAATGTTGTACGTGTTAAAACAATTATATGCGCCTGATGATTTAAATTTTTTATGGTTTTGTAATATTGTAAATAAGTAAACTCAACATGATGTTGATTATGTTTATTTAGTAGAAACAAATAGAATAAAAAATTATATGTTTAGAAGACACTAAGGGACATCAAAGGAACGGTCTGAGTCATTCATAATTTTCTAATATCTTATTTAAGATTATAATTCAGTATTAGTTCGTTTTACTTAATTAAATTAATATTTATCATGCACTTAATTTATTTGATTTACTAAGTGTCTTGCTGAAGAAAATATCGGGTATGTGTCATGACGCTTGTTCTGATTACATGGACATTTGATGATAATGCTCACTGCTTAGGATCTTTAATGTAAAAATTTATTAATTTAATTGGCAATATGCTTTTTGTAAGATTGTTTTAATATGTGCAGATCAAGTAAGTGTACGCATGTTATTTTGAAAGAAAAGGAAATACTCAATTTTTAATCTAGCAATTGTTAGACTGGAACTGGATGCATATATTCACCCATTTATCTGTATAGGTTGTTACTCCTGAAAAATTATTATTGTATTTTATAATATAATTGTTGAGAATTTAATCTATCAAAAGCTGATTAATCCAAAAAAATTGATTACAAACACAAGAAATTAAAGCAAATTCAACAAAACTACACACGCTTAATATTTTGAAGAAAACAACTAGGATCCTTGATTGCCCACAAATAACTTGACATAAATATACAGTTAATAATCAAAGATTTAAAACAAAACAAATTCTCCATGAGAGGGAATGAACTTGTAGAACTTTTATACACACAAAAAACCGTTATTTTGTAACAAGCTCTGAATCGCCTTGCAAATTTCAATTACATAGCCCCACAACCACAAAGCATGCAATTGTCGAACATTAATAATACAAATTGTAAATAAACCCTTAAACCCAACTGCAAGTTTGTGTTGTAACAAAAATATTTGTTACCATTAAAGGAAACCATTGTCCTTCTTCCTTTAAATTTCATTAAGTAAATTTCCTCCAATATCTTGTCTAAGATTGAAAATAATTTTTGTTGATTTATGATTTATGTAAGTTGTTGATTATCAAAGTTAAGAGTTATGAGGTGCAGACAGTAAATGGGTATGTTATGAAATATGTTATATAACGTGATCATAAAATTGTGGCTTCCATGCACATTTTATGACAGTGCGATCATGAGCTTAACACATACATACCAAATCCATTAACATAATTACCAATATGCTTATGACAAGATTGTTTTAATACGTGTCCTAAAAAGCAATCAAATAATTAGTTTACATGCACATCGTTTTGAAAGAGAAAGCAAATCAAATATATTAACAAAATTTAATTAGTAAATTTACTCAGTTTTCAATCCAAACCTATCCTCTATTAATAAATACATTGTTATGGTGAGTGCAGTTCAGGTTATTAAGCCTTAAATATTTACTTTGCATTATTATCTCACAGTCACATGAGTCATTATTGTTCCAAATGATGTTTCTATATCAATCATGTAATTAAGCTGAAAAGCGATGTTTTGATTATAAATGATTGAAAGTTCCATGAACTTTTCTGGATATTGATGAAATTTATTAACATATACTTTAGTAATTGTTGCTTCGGAGTGAAAATAATGAGAGACAGAAAATTGATTATTATATTAAATTAAATTGTTAATTTACTCTCAGTTTACTTGTCCCTTATTAAAGCATATTAATAAATAGTAAGATATTGTCACTCAAACTCAACAAGAAAAATTCTTTTATTTTCATACTAATTTTTTTTAAAAAAAAAAAATTGTTTGAGTGAAGTTAAATTTATAAAGAAATTTTGATATTAGAGTCAATTTTATTAATTATTATTTTTATTATAATTTTTGCCCCCAATAAATTAAATTTTTCTGCTTCACCTTAATCATTTAGAATCGAAACCTTGCTTTTATTAGTTATTTTTAAGAAGAAATTTCCCAAACAATTAAAACACAAATTTTAGACTTGAACGGTCCGCATGCAAATTGGCAGCTTCAAATCGGAAGTTGTATATATATATTTTTCTTTTCTTTTATTCAAAATTTTTGTCTTGCAATTACAAGATTGCTTGCTCTTTGATTGGTGCTATTTTATTTATTTATGTTTTAAGCAATGCCCACACCTAAAATGGGAGATTATTGGATTACTTATGAAATAATTTATCGATATTTTACTAAATATGATTGGTAAATTAATTGTTAAACCGCTAAGGAACATGTAATGTATATGTGAAATGGGCATAATGAACATGTTATACTATTTGGTCATATGTTTTATAAGAAAAAAAAATTGATTAATTTTCTTTTATACATTATTTCATGTATTAATATGTAAATTTACTTATTTTGAATAAATAAAAATAGGAAATTGGCCCATGTAATCTTATAGTAACAAATTTTATAGTCATCCTCAACATTGTTAAAAGCATTCGCCTCACCAATAGACTACAAGCCCAATGGAACGTGTGTGATATTAATTATAATAAACATGTTATACTATTTAGTTATATGTTTTATTAAAAAAAAAATTGATTAATTTTCTATTTATACATTATTTCATGGATTAATAGCAAATTTATTTATTTTGAAAAAATAAAAATAAAAAATTCACTATCGTGATCTTATTATAGTAACAAATTTTGATAGATGCCCTCAACATTGTTAAAGCATCCGCCTCGCCATTAGATTGCGAGCCTAATGGCAACATAAACATGTGAGATCATTCACAATTCACAACCTACACTTTGAATTAAGCAAGGAAATTTGTACTAATGTCCAACAAGATGGCGGTTACCTTTGATGAGGGGTTTGGTTAACTTAGCGTTTTACCTCAAGTGAAAAAATGGAGTGACGTCAAAGTATAAAGATGACACACAGCAGCACACAGCAGGACACATAAATAAGTACTTTTGATGAGGAAAATAATTAAAACCAGAAATTTCACTTTCCAAAAACAAATTCCAACAAAGGAAAATTAATTATCTAAAAGCACCAATTGGCACAGCAGTAATAAGGTCAAGAGCGGCTGAGAATCTCTCCCAAGGCTCGGTTCTAGGATTAAGGTCTGGCAAGTCATCACTCGGAGGCAGGTAATTTAAAACGAAGCCAGGCATCGGGTCAGCCAGCGACTGGCGTTGCGAAATTCCTGACAGCTCAGTGTGTATTCGAGCAATTTCTTCAAACAAGTCTGCGTAGCTCTTGCACTCGTGCAGTTTCACCATTCCAGGAACGTGTAGCGGTTCGTTGATCAAAATAGGCACCAGCTTTTGAGGCTTATTGCCTTCAGTTCGCCTCACATTCACTTGTGTATTATTATTTTTGGATTTTGAATTTGCTCTACTCATTCTCTGCTAAACCAGTCGGAGCTAAAATGCCAAATATATATATATATATATATATATATATATATATATATATATATATATATATATATATATATGTTACGTTATTGAATTTGTTAAATATACCAAACTTGAAAAAAAATACGAAGAAATTAATGAACTAAATCATACGTTATTCAATGCTTTTAAGTTTTGACTGCATATATAATTAGCTCGCAGATTTTTAATACCAACATCCCCCTTGGTTCAATGCACAATAAACGAGTACACAAAGCAAATGAGAAAAAAGACAACAACGCTATTTTAGATTGAGAAAATGATCATATAGATTATTTTTCTCTTTAAAAATAATCATACAAATTTATTTTTAAATATATAAACTCTTTTTTATATTAGGAAATGATCTCAGATTCACATAATCCTAAAAAGATTTATGTGACTAATTTTAAAAACATATGGATTTTTATGATTATTTTTGAAAACATAAGATTTTTGTAACAATTTTACCAAATTATGGGGTATTTGTGTTTTTCCCAAAGCAAAATAATCCCAACAACCACGATCAAGACACCAACTTTTATATAGATGAAAACTAAAAAGATTAAAATCCAACATCATCTTTCAAAGATATTTGTATAGACTCACTACATCAAAATGTTTGGCTCTAGTCACATATATAAAAATGTGTCCCAATCACTTTTAGTCTTCTTCTTAAAGGCATAATAAATAAGAACACAGAGTAAACAATTATAATCAAGACATCAACTTTTATACGAAGAAAAATTATAATCAGTATCATTTTTTAATATCTTTGTTCATACTCACGTAAACAATAACTTTTTACTCTCTATGATCAAATTAATTATAAGAGTTCGTAAATTGGTTCAAAAGAATACCAAAGAGCAAATAAATTTAAAATCAAAATTTCTTAGAAACGTAAAATTTGAGGTAAAGGACTAACCTGAAAAGACCAAGAGAAAACGAAGCTTAAAATTTTAGTTGTCCACTTCTCGGCTTCTTCCACAACAATGCCTTAACTCCCCCAAAAAATAAAAAGAAGAAGTTCGTTTTACATGCTCTTATTTTAGTTTTTCCTACATCAATTTCCTCCGGTTCAATTATTACTCCTTAGTTTCGTTAAGAAATCTTTTTGTCCAAGGAATCAATAGGTTTTGGGCTAGGCTATGTACATGAGCTGACAAGCCCACCAGCCCAACCAGTAAAAAGCACTGTATTAATTAATTATTATCAATTATGATAACCACGAGATAAATAATAAAATCTGGCTTAAACAAAGATAAATTAATATCTAAAATTTTAAAATATGAAATAAGGAAAAGAAATACCATTGTAGTAATTAATAAAAAAAAAAATTTAAACATCAGTACCATAAATTATCTCTACCTTATTTATTATCACTAAATTTATGGGTTTAAATATCTTTAACCTTTTGAGAAAGAAATAAATAAATGAGAGCGAATTCTATTGAAAACACAAATTATTACAAATAACATTTTTACACTGAAAACAAAATTATATTCCGTTTTCCGTTTTTATTAAGATAATCTCAACGTCACCAAACAGCATACATTGTACAAAGGAGCTAAATTGAGTGCCTACGAGCAGGGAGGGTAGTTTGGTTCTATTTCGACTCTTCACAAAAGTAAACAAATCAAAATAATAATCCAACAAATTGGAAGAATTCACGGGTCAATATCGGTTCATCAATGTTATGAATCAAACTCAAAAACACCCATCCTAGAGGCCCATGAAATAATTCATTTCATATATGGTATATTTTTATTTTTATTTTTATGAGTTGTCTCTTTTAACTTTTTTTTCTTTTTCTTGGATTTTGAAAATCAAATCATATCACTTCTAGCCATCAACTTTTAATCCGGCCCTAATTATATAGCACGATAAATGAAAACACAAAATGGAACAATCAAACAATCACAATTGCGACATCAACTTTTATACGAACGAAAATTTAAAAAACTTAAATCTAGTATCTTTTTTTAAGATATTTGGTACAGAATCACAATATTAGTAAACAATAAAATTTGGATACGTAAAATAAAATCAATTATAAAGAGTCTATAAATTGGTTCAAAAGGCCACCGAAGAGATAATAAATTAAAAATTAAAAATTTCATGAAAAAATTGTAACTAACCCTTCAAAACCGAGAGAAATCGAAGCTCTCAAACTTCAATCGTCCCCTTGTTGGCCTTTTCCACTCACAATGCCGTGACTCCCTCAAAACATTCTCTTTATAGGTTCTAATTTTCCTATTTTTGATTTGATTTTATTTTATTTTGAGAATTTCTATTTTTCACGGATTTTCCTTTTCAAGCTATTTATGAATTCTCTCTCCTTAGTAGGATGTAATATCCCTAAGGATTCATTAGCTTTGGGCTGGTCCATCCACATAAGACCACGGGCCCATTAGCACGATCAATAATAAACATAATTACATAAATGTCCTTGTTTTTTTTTTAATTTTTTCAAAAATATCGTTTGTTTTCACAATTAATTAATTAAAGTTAATGTCTCTTATCCTTTCTTCTTCGACGGCAAAAGTTTCTTTTATAAAAAGTTAGTTAACTATTTTAACTTTATAAACTAAAATAAATAAATAATGGAATTAATTAATTCTATAAACTGTTAATATATTTGAAATTTAAGCAAACAACAAGGACCTTTCTATAAATTAACATAATATTATTGGTGGGTGTGATTATTTAGGAACATAAGATAATACCAAATACGATGGGCTTATTTAACGTGTGATAGTCAATTCTTAGCGCCATAAATATCTTTTGATTACAATGTATCACAACTTTATGAGTGTAAGAACACCACTTAAGTTAATTATTTGACCTTTCCGGGCAAATTCTAAAGAGTACGCTATTTTATAATGCGTTACATTCACAAGGTGAAATAGGAAAAGGAAAGAGACAAATAATTGTAATTTAAAAAACACATTAGTTTTCATTGAGAAGATTGATATGACACCATGATACTATGTGGCCTATTAATGTTGGAAAATATTACTTCCAATCACTATGGTAAGTAAGTATCATTGAAAAGACCATATCACCCTTCAAAAAATGTTTATGAATATTATTGAAAAACAATTGTTACAATCTATTTTGTATTATAGCTTAAAAATTTATTGTGACTACTCAAAAACCTACCAACAATATCTGATGAGAAACTTACCATATTTCATATGTTATTAAAATGGAAACTTTGGTTGGTGCCCTCAAGATATTACAACTTGGTAAAAAAAAATTTCATCAAGAAGAACATAATTTTTTAAGCTAATAAAAGGTACAGATTACATTTCTGGCTTCCAAATCAAAATGTGACGCATAGTTATCATCAACCAACGAAAACCTCCAGTTCGGACTTATTTTCTTGATCAATCACATCAAGAAACACGGGATCAACGGTCACATGACTGTCCACGTGGACCTTAAACTTATGATCCCAGCACAAAACCTTCGCCGTACCCTCGATATCCACTTTGGCTTCGAGCACCATCTCTCTTCGCGACGTCAGCAAAGAACTTACTGGCGTGGTGGGCCAGCTCCAGTCCGTCGAGCCGAGCTGGGATGTGAAGCAGCTGGCAGGAACCGGCAGCCTGGGATCCGGCCTTGACAGGAGCCGACCTGAGCAGCGAGCCCTCGTAGAAGATGGACATGGTGGTGGAGGAGTACTTGATGGGAGTGATGTTGGGATTGACGACGTGTACGGTTAGGATGAGCTCGGCGTCTAGGACTGGGAACTTGAGCTTGAAGGAGGTGAGGTTGATTGCGATCAAGTTGAATGTGGGGTCCTTCGGCTTCGCAGCGACTAAAGCTGCTGTTGCAGTTGCTGCGGCTGCTCCTATCAAAGCAGAGCTCCAGCTCCATTTTACCTTTTTGCCCATGACCTTCTTCGTAAATTACTCTATTCTCAGTCGCTTTTTGAAATAATGAATGAACGAGACCAGAGAGAGAATATCTTAGTTTAGACTGTCTGACCTGGCCAATGAAATGACGCTAATGCCCTTTTACTATTTGTTTGGTGATTTGTTTTGATGGTTAATTTTGGTACTGAGAATGTGGACAGGTGTTAAAAGGATAATCGGTGGATTCAAAATTATGCTTTCAAATCATATAATGAAACTCTTACCACACTGAAACCCCGCACGAAATCCCGAACGGTGTGTTTTGATAAAGTAGAATTGCATAAATCTTTAAAATATTAAAGAATTGACCATTTACACCATTTGTTTGTCTTGGTTTGTTTGGATTTATGTAAAAATGGTATGAGAGCTAAGGATTTGGTTCAAAAATTTTGAAATAGCATGATATATCGGTGGAAAATTAGCTGACATATATTCTAATGGTCAATTCCAATAGGGACTAGATGAGTTTACACTGTCAATATAACAAGTCACGTGCCTTACTATTTCAAAATGAAAGATGAAAACGATTGTCAATGTAATAAGCGATTTTAAAAACCATTTAATGAGTAATAATCATGCAATAATAAGCAATATTACTACTCACATGCAATATTATTTATTTTTCTTTAAATATTAAACAATTAAAGTAATCAGATTTATAAAAAATTTATGAGTTCAAAATCAGAAAACTCATTGTTTTAAAAAATAGAAATTCAAATATAAATCATTTTTTATTGGATAGAATAAGAATAGAAGTTTTTAGGTATAATTTTCTTGAGATTAGAAGCAAGAAAGTTTGTCTAACATTGATTTAGATCATATTTATAATGATAATAATTGAGCTCAGAGCACTCAGCAGTAAAAGGGTAATTGGGATGAAGGTGCTTTATGAACAACTTGAAAGGATCAGTAAAAAAAAAGTGTGACTCCATAAAACCAAAAAACAATATATAATCTTTTCTATGAGTTGAAAAGAAAACATATTAGCAAAACAAGAAATAAAGAAAAAAAGAACAAGATGATATATGAAAATCTTATAGAGTCTAACCTGCCAACACATCAAGAGATATATAAGGTGCTAAAACATAAATCATCATGTGATTTTTATTATGAAAAATTAAAAAAAGGGTTCAATGAAGAGGATATGTTAGTGAATGAAGAATTAATAATAAGAATATGATAGGATTTGGACTATTTCAAAAGATAAAAGATGTTAAGATAAAAACATCAATAATTCTGAGAAAAATCTAAGAGAAATGGCAAAAATTTATCAGAATCTTTATCTCAAGATAAAAAGCTATATGCTACCGTGAAAAAGAAGACAACGACTAATCAAAGGAAATGGTCACCTTATCTTCGTGAAATTCTAAATCAACCACAAGCATGTAATAATTGTCATGTAATAAAAATAATCTTATCTTTTTAGGTCTATAAATAAAATGATGTAAGAGGAAAAAGACATTTCATTTTGTCCCCGATCTTTCATACCAACTCTCCTCATATGTATTTTCTTTGTAAATATTTTAGTTATAAAATAAATAAAAACTCTTTTAAATAAAATTATCACCTATCATACATCTTATCTATTTTTAAATTTATCAAGTATCTTACATGTCGTTGTTTGTGCTAAACTAAGAAAATTTCATATTAATATGTACTCTTTCGGAGGCACTTACAAGAAGATCACTTAGACAAATCCTTTTAGGCCATTGTATAATGTCTTGCATTGGCTGCATGGAATTGTTGAAGAGGTGATTTTGTAAGATGTGTGGGCTATGATAGTACTCGATCGTGGGCCTCTCACGATTAAAGACAATTAGTGAATTTATTTTAAAATTCGACGGATGGTACAATCGGTTAATAATCTTGAACTTTATTCTTATATTTTAGTAACAAACTAAGTATGTTGGACCCGAATTGTTTTTAAAATTTTATGAGATATAAGATAATAAGAATAACTTAAAATTCATAGACATGGAAAGAATATCAAATTCATAGATCGCTTATTAAATTTATTAATGTTATTAATAATTTAGATTTTAGTTAAGAATATTAGATCCTTTATACAATCTTTATGATCAAAGCTCATTTAGATATTAAGAAGCTTTAGTATAGAAATTTGAGAAGGATAAATTCTGAAGATGAAAATGAAATATTTGATTCTTTTAAAGAAGGAAATAGAATAGCATTATTGGAATTCATATTAACTAGTCTTGAAATAATTCAAGTTAGGTGCGTAACTAATAACGGGACTTAAAATCATTCATAATAGATAACAATAATAATCATATAAACTTTTTATTTAAAATTTTGAATTCAAATTATAACATCTTTACAAAAGCTTAGATGAGATGTATCTTACTTGGGAAGATAGCTTAAACATTTATACTTATATGTTAGAAAAAAATATTTAGTTAATAACTCAAGAAAGACAAATAATAGTAAATGCAGGATCTAATATATAATTTATATATCTCTATAAATATGATAATCATCTTAATTTATATAAAAATATAGTTAAAATTTTAAAAATAAATGCAGAAGAAATGAAAGAGCAAATTGTCCAGTTATTCAAAATTAACAATATCACAAAAAAATATAGCAAACATTGCAAATAGACTCTTATGGTCTTAAGTGTGGTACTTAGAGTGGTATGCATATAAGTGTGTTGCAAATCTTTAATCACTAGTAATATAGGATTTCAGGCTAAGGTTTCCATCATGTTAAGTAACTAGCAGTTTTTATAGAGAGACCACTTGAACTCTATAGTCTATACAACACTAAAACTAAATTAAACTTAAACTAAAATAAAATTGTTTCAAATTAATCTAATTACAAATTTACCCTAAGAATTTCTTTTTGTGTGATTGAGATTATGAATTCATTTGGTGAGATGCATATCATTTATCAAATGTTACATGATCTAATAAAAATAAATTATCTTTCTCTTTGCATGATTGAGTATATCATTTTATCTTTCTTTTTTTTAGAATTTATTAACATCATATTCTCTACTATTTTGATCAGACTCTTATAAAGATGTAAGGTCTAATAAAAATACGGGACAAGATCAAGAAATTGATGAAAATAAAATAGTAACTTGCAAAAATAAAACAAAAAAAATGATTGGTTTATAAAGGTGGCCAATGGGTCGGGTGGCACGTGGTACGACTACGTGCACGACACATGTTCGTGATAGCATGGCACTTGTTCCTAAAACACGAGACGTAAGCACATTTTAGTAAGGCACGCAATAAGCATAGAACGCACGCAGGCCGACTTCAAGTTTTAGACACATGAACCTTAAAAGCACGTACACGATTAGAGATGAGCCAAAGCATAATAACACGTGAAAAACACGTTATAAGCACGCTTCATTAATGGGTCAACACGCAGTCCATGGGTTTTTAATAGTTCGTGAGCCAAAGTATATTTGTAAATTTTTTTTAATAAAAAGTAAACATAAAATGTTATAATTTTATAAATAACTTGAAATTAAAATTTTAATATATTTTATTAGCATAGATTTTTTAAAATTAATTTAGTCTTAGTTTTAAAAATTGTAATTGTTTTATATTTATAATTTAAATGAATAAATAATTTCATGATTTTAATAAATAAAATTATAAATATCATAATTTTATAAATCATAAATCTAAACTTTTACAACTTTAATATTTCATTTATGAAATCCTAAATTAGTCAAAGAAAATATGTTTAATTTGTGAATAAAATATTATTCACATTTACACAAAAAATAACATAAAATAAAATTATAAATGAAATTTGGTTTATGATAAATTAAAAGTTACATTTTCATTCAATAGAGTTCAAGTGTAAGTACAATATTAGTAGTTCGAATAAAATTAAGTGTAATTTGCATCACTATAATTAGCAGTATATCCCAATTAGGTTGGCACATACTGAACTATCTATCATTTGTAAATTCACAACCTAGTTATGTATTGTGACTTATTATAATTGATACCTCACAGTTGTGATTTTTGCTATCGCTACTCTAGAACAATAATTTTTATTTTTATTAATCATTAATTTATTATTATGATTTATGAAATTAGACTTATGTATTATTATATTATAATTAGTTATTGAAATTAAATAATATAGTTATGTAATTATGTTAATTTCTTAAATCTTAATAAAATGTTAATTGTTCTTTTTATAAAATAATAATAATATATTATTATTATTTGTAAATTTATAATTGTATATAGGTGGATGGAATTGAAGAAATTATACATGAACTTAAAAAATATGTCAGACATGTGGATTTTAAAAATATGATAAATGCGTGGATTTAAAGAAAATATGATAGGTACGTGGACATTTTCAAACATGCTTTAAAAAAAATAAAAGATTTTTTTAAGCACAATCTAAATTAAAGTCCGAATACGGCACGCATGAACTTGGACCGTAAACCGTGCCAGACTTAAAGGTAAAAATTTGGGCACACCACGGCATAGTCCACCCATTTGATGGATTGTGCCATGCCAACCCACAGATCCTTACAAACTTCGTTTTCATGGGCCGTGCCATCACACCTTTAATTATGTACATCAACTGTTGGTTAAAATTGGAAAAGCAATTAACGCGAAGCAACAACCCATACATACAAAAGTCTGTATCGTGACACTATTTTAAAAAAAAAAAACTACATGAAATGTACAAAACAAGTGACACCAAAATAGTGGAAAGCAAGTAATTCAGGCGACTGCGGCCCAGGCTTGCATTATTAGATCCATGATGGTGGTTGCCATTACGGTGGTTATGAGCACCACCGGCCGCACCGGCCGCATATAGGGGAATAACAGAGCCACCACCTTGGGTATGCGGTGATGTATCCCCGTTGCCATTGCTGCGGGCCCCTTCGCCACCCCCGTGACCGCCGGAACCTCCATGACCTCCACTGCTTCCATGGCCTCCGCCTCCGCCGCCACGCCTGCTCACGGATGCTTTTTCTTGCAATCTCGGTGTACATTTTGTTGCTTATCAGTGCCTACAGAAATAGTGACACCATGTAAAAATCACGTATATTGTTATTGTTGGCATGCTATTCCTATTTGTTGCTCCCAGTCCCATATTGAATTATTACAAACACAAGACACGATACTTTTGCTTACATGGGCCTTGGGCCCAGGGCACGATCATGTGTCGGCCCAATTGGAGCACAAACATCTCTTTAACGTAAAGTCTCCACGGTAATGCATCCACAACCGCAACCGCAAGCAAGGAATTTTTTTTTTTAAACATTATTTATTTTAGAAACAAAGAACGGAATTCTAACTGTAAATCAAACAAGAGACTAAGAAAATTAAACTCCCTAATGATTCCTGTGGGTATAAACAAAGTAATAGCTAAGCAAAAAAGAAAACAAAATTAAACTCCCTAATATTATTTATTCCGAATAAGATGTTATGTTGATACATATACACAAAGTTACCATCTAGAGTAGACAATATATAAGAACATAAAGATTGTTTAGTTTGTAAGTTCAAACAATATGTTCCTGAGTTGGAAGTGTAAGATTTTTAAGCAAAAGAAAAGTACCTGTAACCAGAGGATTCGCCTGGTAAATTATATCATGTGTGGTAAGGAGATGAGATTGAAACAAGAGCAGTAAGAGGAGGAATCCCAATTTCCCAGATCGCATCATTTCTATTATTTCTGAAAATATGAAGAGCCTTTGCGTTTGTTTCGTCACATTCTTTCATGACAATTGGTGGAATAACGAACATGCAAAAGCTTTATATAAGTTAAAGCAATTTGGGCTAAGACGTTTCCTCCGGGATTCCTTTTTCAAGCACCATCTCATGAGGATTATAAGACAAGGGATGGCCATGACACATGTACTTGACATGACTCCAAAACAGGAAGAGAAAAGGAAGGAAAAAAAAAAGGGGAAAAGAAAGTTTATACTTATCTAAATTTACCTGAAGGCCGAAGTAACCTTAGTCCTTTGGCTTCACTCATGTTTATCTTTGAAAAAAATATATTAAAAAGAAAAAGGAAGCGTTCCTAGATTTTGACTTCATGGGAACAAAAGTGTATCTTGGACCGAAAGGTTTAAGCAATTATCAATTATTATCCTTCTTTAGTCATGCTATCCTAACGACTGTAGGGCTGCGATTTTGTTTGACACTAATGTATTATAATTTTAAAATTATTGTAAAAAAAATTATAATTATAAAATAAAAATTAGATATTTTAATAAAAATATTATAAAATTTTTATTATGTACATAAAAAATCATATTATCTAAATAAAAAATCAAATCAACTTATAATAATTAATATTTATTAAATATTTTAATATAATTATTTTTAAATTATAACAGTTCAATCTCAATATCAAATTGCCTAATCTCAGTGTTAAGCATGGTCTAAATAAAAAAAAAAAAACTATTCTTAATATTTAAAAATATACCTAACCCTACTTACATAGCCAATGTTTTAATCCTCAGAGAATTTGAACTTTATTGAGAGCACTCGGCCACCAATAGACAATGCCTCGGTAGCAAAAGAAAAGAACAATTTGCTCAATATTATTAGAACATTGTTTGGTCGATAAACGAGCTAGATACTTGTGCTAGTAATTCCTTGACCATCTTTCACAATTCCGTTTCGAATTTTGCATTGCCTCCAAATTCAGCGCACCGCCAGCACGAGCACCATACGCTGAGTGAAAATACAAAGATCATAACAAAATGGCCAGCCTTTTGTTTTTTCTCCAATAATTGCTTTACAAACAATAAACATTAATTTCCCAATATTCTGAGCCATTCGTAGTCGGCGCTATCAGTAGCAAAATCAACAAAATCCAATCCTTCAATCAGAAAAGTAAATACTAAAAGGGAAATGGTAATAATGATAGATGCCACAGCAATTGAAATTTACATTCTCAATAACTTAATCCCATTACAAGAGCACTGCTAGAGTGAGTAAATAAATCTGTAAAGTCACACTCATAGGCATATTAGAACAGATTTAGCCAATCAAATATACAGGAAGAGTAAGAGCGAGTCTTCATTTCAGCTAATTATAAGTGTAAGGCGGCATCCTTCAAAAGCAAAGCAGCAATAACTTTCATGGCTCCTCTCATGCAAGTAAGAGCTCCTTAACCTATCAAAGCCACAAAGATATTAGAACAAATGCGCTCAATAATACCAAAGCCAGCCTAAAGAAAAACAAAAACCATCAGAGACATGTCAGTTAAGGAAAATTTTGAATAATACTTTCGTGAGATGGAAAGGATCAGAAAATAGTCCCTTTAAAGATGCCAAGACTTTTCTATTATTATTTTTATTAATTGGAAATAATGGATATGCGGCATAAATAGTATTCAGACATCAACAGTCTCCCCAGAGTTAAAATCAGTTTTGAGTAATGTATAATACAAGAAATTTAATGTTCTCACTTCTGCATAAGTAAAGTGAAAAAGTGCATTAGACAACCACAGCCTCTACCTTGTGGTAAAATTGAGTTAAAATCACATGTAATCGCATGGAATGTATTTTTTGCTGGAGCAAAGATATTGAAACTTGACAACCTTACCTACTAGTGGGATCTTTTCCGTCCCCTGCAGGCTACACTGTGTCTGCACCTACATTTGTGTAAGCATCAATTGAAGCAAGGCTCCCCATGCAAATAAATGCATCCCAAAAGCTTTGGTTCTCATTACGAATCTCAATGACGTCCTGTCTGTGATCTTTTAGATTGTACCAATGCAGACTTCTGCTGTGTTGATAAATTAAAGCTTTTTCCCCATCTTTTGAAAAGGCAAAAGCTTCCGTATAATAACAAGTTTCATGAAGCATTTTCGAAAAAGAACAGAGTTTAGACCAAGACTCCTGCGATCCATACTCTTTCATCACCCATATATCGCAGCGAGGCTCATCATGATAATAACTGTTTATCCATAGGCACCCTCGCAAAACTCCCACCTGGCTACAAAACCTCCCTTCATTCCATGCGGCTGTTGCACTTCGTAAAATTTCTCACTCTTCAGATCAAATGCAAGAATCATATTTTGACCAGTTCTTACAGAGCCTCGCGCCGCCAACCAATGCAAAGCACCGGCGACAAAAACACCATTACATCGATCATCAAGAATATAATATGGGAATTCTTGAGTCCGTCTCCAAGTATCAGCTTTCAAACTATATATAATAACTTCAAGATAATCGACTTTTATACGACTGTATAATTCTCACCAGCTTATAGTCATCAGTAGAAGCATCATAACCAAACCCATCGAAGTGAAAATTATTAGTCATGTAATCCGTATAACAATCACTCCAAAACTGTGGGAAAAGCTTGAATTTCTTAGTTGTTGGGTTGAACACAGACATGCCTAACCTGCGGTTAAACATAGCAAGCAATCCATGGCAACAACCAATCACTGAAGTGTGACCCCTGTCATATTTCTTAAATGGGTACTCAATTTCAACGGGATAATCAACAGAATCTAACTCCAGAGAGAAGAATTTGTTATCTGACGTTAAAGTCGGAACAATAAGACTGAGACCGGAATTGGTTTCGATGGCTCGATTGAGATGCAGCTTTACGAAATCTTGGCTGTCGATTAGGCTACAAAAACACTTTGATACGCACCTGAAGCGCAGCAGAGGCTTTACCGGTAGCCGGCTTAGTATGTCGGAGATTATATCCAGCGGGAGACTTGACATTTGTTAGTGGCTTTGAGCACAACTTAGGGTTTCCAATATCCAAGACCCTTTCACTGATTTTGAAAGATAATTGAGTAAAACAATCAAAGCAAAGAGCAAAGCATACCTGAAGAATAATATATCACAGAAGCCAAGTAGAAAAATTGGATGTTGAGAAGTGAAATGGGTTTCTTTGCTCGTTGCTAATTCTGGCTCACATCTGCTTACTGCTGCTAGCCTTTGATGAGAGTGATTAAAAGCACAAAAACATGTGGACGATGGGGCTTGCTTTACGTTTATGATAAGATTTCTTTTACTTGTTATATTAAATAGAATATTCTTTTATCCCATAACATGTTAGATTAACGGTGAGTAGGCCCGTTATGATAGGCTTGATGTCTAGTAGTAGTAGAGTTAGACTGTTCGAGAGTAACGTTAGGTATTTTAATGTGAAAATTTTAATTAATATAATATTTATTTATTAATAATTAAATAATTTTATAAATTATAAAATTTATTATTTAATATATAAATAACGTATGACAATAATATTTAAGTGAAGATTTAAACGTTAAAACTCATAATATTATTGATAAGTTGGTACTTTAAGACAGCAATATTTAACGTGAGTAGATATTTTATCTCATATAGTCCAACAATATTAGTGTGAGGTCCCGCCTCAAAATTGATACACAATTTTCAGTTAGTTTCCTCAACCGACCTCTTTAGGTGCAAAGGTAAAAGTCTTCCACTAATATATTCATCATCTCAATCACTTTTCTTTTGCTTGGAAAATTGCTGCGGGTATTTTACTCATATTTAGAAATGAAAAGACAGTCATCAAATTCATCTACAGTAAATGAACATTAGTACATAGAAGTTGTTTAATCTAGCTGAAGAAAATTATTATGCGGTTTGAATACTAAGTTTTCAGCAAAAGAAGAGTACCTGTTACGTGTAGGAAAGAGATGGAGCTGAATGGAGAGCTGCAAGAGGAACAATCCCAGATTATCTAAATCCCAATTCTATTCTTTCTTTACTGTCAAAATCGAAGAGATGGAGATGGAATTCAATTTGCAAACCTATAGCAAGATCATCTTAACGAAAGAAGAGCAAAATCCAAACAGGGAGACTAACTAGCCTATACTACTTTTCACCCACAGCAGGGAGGATCAAGGGTGGAAGAACGACGACCAAGAATTAAATAAAGAGATGAAGAGGGATTTGAAATCTTAATGTCTTCTCATGAGGGGCTGATATGTTAAGGTCTCTGTGGAGAATACCCCACCTTCACAAACAAAGATAGAACAAATAATTAATTTTCTTTTTCCAGATTGTATATATGTTTGTTATAATTTTCCTGATAGAATGTGTTGTAATTAATTTGATATCGCCATTTAGATGATATACCTTGGAAAAAGTATATACTTATCAAAGTATAATGACATTGCTAGGTAATATGAAGGAATCCAATTAATTATCAAGTCAGTTCAATAAAAGTTTGAGATTCAATTGCACAATATCACTTCCGTACTAGCCATAACAATTTCCTCAATATAAGAACACAAGTTGATCAATAAAAGAGACATGTAAAGTAACAGCACATCATCATTTCAGTCAACGACAAGAGTCAAGCATCCTTCAAATTAAAAAGGATGGTAGCTAACAGCACGTAGAACCTTGCATGCAAGTAACTGCTTCTTAAACCATACAAGCAACAAAGATACTAAAACAAACACTCGGCTTCCCAAGAGTAGAATTAATACTTGTACTAAAGAATATATTCACCAAACCTTCTATACTTCCATCGTGGACTTCCCATGTGTGCAAATACTGCCAAGCCATCCAATGTAAACCCTGAAGAATGTAAAACCATCAGGATACAATAGTAAGAAAAAGTTTAGTGTGCTTTCAGTAGAAGAGATCAGGGACCATAAATCATATTAATATGTACTTCCTATTTAGGTTAGGTTGAACAATATCAAAGAATACAAAAGATTTACTTAATTCTGTACTTTACCGCGTAACATTTTCTGATACAAGCTGACAAAATGAATTTGCATACCTTTTAATGAGATTCATCGTAAATGCCTAAAAGACAATGAATTCATTTATTTTTTTACCTCTTATGGTTGGTTTAGCTCTTCCTTTGCCTGGTTTGCCTGGTATTCTGGTCTCTGAACAACCCATTCCTTACCAGCATCAAGAGGAACTAGAATCGCCCCACCAAGAAATACTTCCTGAAATTATTCTGGCTGGCCGGCAAGCTCAATGGGCTCAAATCCCAGATCTTTTAAGTCATACCAACAAAGCTTGCAGCATTCATCATCAATTAAAACTCTATCGCCATTCTTTGAATACACAAAAGGTCTCACATAATCGAAAGCAAAACATCTGATGAAACTGTTAAAAGCAATTCCTTGGGAGTCAGAAATTGTGTGCCTCCGGCGAAAATGATGACAGTTTAGTCCAGGACTCCTTGACCTCATATTCCTTCATCACCCATGTATCGTAAAAATGTTCTCACATGCAAGTCACAGATTGACATCCCCCAAGCCCGCCAAACTTACAATAGGGTACCCTGTATATCAGGCCGAAGCACAAGAAAAATATCCTCATTCTTTAATCAAATCCAAAGATAAATCTTTCACCATACAGTTCGAATTTTGAATTAGGTGATCCAAAGATAAATCTTTCACCATACAGATCGAATTTTTGTATTGCCACCCAATTCAAAGTATCACCAGCAAGAGCACCACATCCACTAATGTCATCATGACAGAATGCGAAGCCATTGGTTTTACTCCAAGAATTACTTCTCAAATTGTTAACAAAACTTTCAATATATTTTCTCTTTTTTTGGAACAGTACGATGCTTATCCAATCGTAGTCATCAGTAAAAGCATTGTAACCAAACCCATCCACCCTAACCAACCACGAACATCATAGTTTTTAGAACCAATCAAAATATTGGGCAACGTATGGCATTTTCTAGTTGATGGGTTCCACAAAAAGCCACCCTTTATCATTGCTTTATACCGCAAGTAATCCATTGCAACGGCGAAGTGATCGATTTATACGAAGCTATCAAGGGAATCCAAGCTTGTACAGATGAATTTTTCAGATAATTCTTCTTCAAAAATGAGGCCGAGACGGGAGTTGGTTCCAATGGGACGCTTGAGATGGAGCTTTACGAATTATTGGCCGTCAATTAATGAACACGATGCTTTCGAAACGCACCCGAAGCGCAAAAGAGACTTCACTGGCAGCCGACTTAGTATGTCGTTGATCAAATCTTGAGGGAGCTTCGCCATTGGCAGTCGCCAGTTGTGTTACTAGGCTGAGTACACAAGGTGTTTGATAAAATGTCTGAGAAGGCAAATGGGTTTTTGCTACCATCCTGTCCCTGCCCACTTCCTTGCTGAGTGTACTACTGTTAATGTTAGCTCCGAATGAAGCCAAAACGCAGAGTTTTAGAAAATGAAATCCAGAGTTTAGGGCGTTGAGGACAGACGAAGGCGATCGAAGTCGGTGTTGCTGTCGCAAACGCAGAGTTTTAAAAACCGATTACAAGGTAACAAACAAATACTTATATGGATTTCTAAATGCTAATAAAAATAATTGATGAAACTAAGCAAAAGCATCGGAAATGCTGTATAAAATATGAGGGATATATAATGCAGTCAATTTGCTCAAGAAAATAACTTCTCACTCGAAGATTCACAAGGGCAAATATAAAATGTGAGGTTAATACCATGAGAATAAATTTAAAAAAAATGAGTTGCAATTTTTAAATTTGATGTTACATTACCATCGGGGCAAATATAAAATATGAGGTTAATACCGTGAAAAGAAATTAAAAAAAAATAGTTTTGTTGTGAAAATAATTGTGAAGTGTCAATAAATCCGTGGAAATAATATAAACGATAAGAAAAAGGGAGCAGAGTGATAATAAGCAAGCCAATGAGAGAACTTTACTTGCTCTCTATTTCATTTCTTAATCTGTGAATCTATTTGACTACAAATGGTGACGGCTACTTATAGCCAACAAAACAATATACTTGTTTAATCTTAAGGTATTGTGTGTATTACACTCTATGAATTAGTTAATGTGATGCACAACTCATATGTTTAAAAAGATGTAATACACATATCACAAGTTATGTGGCTATTTTTATTATTCACTTACTGAAGTTATTAGTATGAAACAAACATTATATACATAAACCCATAACAAGTTTCAGTTTTTTAAATTTAATATTACATTACAATCTTGCAAATGTTACGTTACAATCCTAACAATGACATAATTAGAAGTCTCTTATGATATGTATTGATAAAGACCATTTGAAATTTAACCCAAAAACCTGAGAGGACCATTTCTAAATTAAAAGAAATGCTACATTCTCAAACAACTATATTCTTGTATGATTAAGCATAGGGTAAAACAAGACTATCCACACAAATAATTATATTACGTAAAAGCTGTGGTGCACCATGAATATGGACCAATCTAACCCCCATCTTTTTTCCTATACGGTACCAATAAAGGGACTCCCCACTTTTATGAACTAAAACTTTATCCCCACTCTCTGAATAAGCCAACGGTCGACACACTCTCTCCACAGAGCAAGAGAAAAGTTTAGTCCAAGACTCCATCACCCCATATTCCTTCATTACCCATATACTATAAGGTTGCTGATGATTGTAAATGATGCATGTTAGAGATAGAGATCCACTAAGAGCATGCAAGTCAAAGCATCTTTTATCTTTTATATCAGGCAAAGGCACTTGAAAAATTCCTCGGTATTTAGATCAAATGCAAGAATCAGACTGTAGCCTTCTGCTGTGTTGGTAGTTTTGAACGCCAGCCAATGCAAAGCCCCGACTGCAAGAGCTCCGGTTCTTGGGGAAGTAAAATGGAAAGGGCAACTCTTTAATCTGTCTCCAAGAATTATTTTTCAGGCTATAAACAGCAACTTGGGTGCAATCAACTCTGTTTTTACCGAATTGTATGATTCTGACCAACTTGTAGTCGTCACTAGCCGTGTCGTAACCAAATCCATCAGCAACGCAATCATAATATCTGAAATCATTCCAGAATTTTGGTAATATATTGTGTTTCTTGGTCGATGGGTTCCACAAAGCTATACCTCTACTGCAGTCTTGTAGAGCAAGTAATCCATTGCAAGAACCAAAAATTACAAAATGATCAAATGCGCGATGAAGTTTGATAGCATCATTATCCGTATTGGAATCTAAACTTGCGGAGAAGAATTGGTTGTGGGGTATGCCTACAAGAATGAGGCTGAGATTTGAGTTGGTTTCAGTGGAGCGGTTCAGATGTAATTTTATGAAATCTGGGCTGTCGATTAAGGAACAGAATGACTTTGACAAGCATCTGAATCGCAGGAGAGACTTGATGGGTAGTCGGCTTAGTATTTCGATGATTGCATCTAGCGGAAGCCTTGACATTGGCAGTTGGTAGAGTACAATTCACGAATTTCACTAATTCTCAAAGATAGTTGAAACAATTTTATAAAAAAAATTAGCAAAGGCACAGGATACTAAAAAAAGAAAATCAGTAAATGCTAAGGTTTTAATTAATATTGAAGCATAGCATTCAACGAAACCGGCCGTTATATATTTTTAAATTCAGCATTTTAAGTTTGTTGTTTACGAATTGCCATGTCAACTTGTTAATAACAAGAAGCAACACAACTAGAGTTCTATTGTTCTTGAGTATTGATTTTGACATTTTGTTAAAGCGGAGATTTCAAGAGAGTTAAGAAGTAAAGAGCAATTCTATTATTAAGTGCAAACAAGAGTCTAAATTCTAGGGATGGCAATGGAGAGCGAGGAGGAGAAGACTAACATCCCCGAACCCATCTATGATGTTTTACATATGTTCCCATCCCCTCCCTATACCCGTTCCTGTCAGAATTGCTTGAGACCTCTCATTGAATAATAACAGGGATTCCGAGAGTTCATGATTATTATAAAACTCATTTTTTTTTTTTTAGTTTTCAAACTTAATTTAATTATATTAAATTACAAATATATAAAATAAAATGAGAATGATTATGAATAGTTTTATTACATTATATTCTATTAAATTTTTTGTATATATAATATTCAAATAATAATTTTCAAAAATAAATTCAAACAATGTGATTTTTATATAATATTACATGAGTGCTGTCCATGAATAATAATACCTCTTGGCCATCAACTATGGTGCAAAGAACGTCGTGAGTGGGGCTGTTGACTGACATTGCGACAAGTTGGGTTGCACGACCACTGGCAACATGATATTTGCAACATGATATTTGACCGGGCTATAATGAGATAAGGATAGGCTGGGTGTTAGCTATAACACAAATAATTTAGAAATGATGAGTGAGACTATGAAAGAGTGGCTTAGAGTTTAATTTATGACTTGTGAGATTATGTGCTTTGGAGTCGTGGTTAAGTTTAAATTACATTATAGTCTTTCTATTAACTAATATTTATATTGTTTGTATAAATAATTTGATATTTTTTATTTACGTCAATATTTAATTTTTTACAATTTAAATTTTATTATTTATTTACTAATAATTCTAGAAAAATAAAAACAGGAAAATAGAACATAAGGAGAGAATAGAGATTTCATCCATTTTCCGAATAAGAAATTGAGTATAAAATTATTTCTATACTCTCTCCAAATAAGAAAAATTCCCAAGAGCCCCGTCTACGAAGGAATTTTTGCCATCCCTACTAAATTCTTGCATTCTTTTGAATATCGAAATACAGATTTTTGTTAATACTCATTAACGATTGGTTTTCCCTTTTCAATCTGTACTCATGCACTGGTACTTCATACTTGATAATAGTTAAAATAATTATCATATCACTTCAATAAAGAATTCAAGATTCAATTTGGAACGATATTCACTTCCTGAATTATCCAAATTAATTTCCTCAATATAAAGACACAAGTTGATCAACAAAAGGGAAGGGACATGTAAAGTAACAGCATGTCTTCATTTAATTTCAGTCAATAACAAGAGCGAACCATCATCCTTCAAATTAAAAAGCACAGGGGCTAATACTTCATAGAACCTTTTGTGCAAGTAAGTGCTTCTTTAACTATCCAAGCTACAAAAATTACTAGAATACCATTTGGCCTACAAATTGTAAAACAAATGCCTGTACTACGACAATATATTCATCACACCTTCTATACTTCCATCTGTAGACTTCCTATGTGCACAAATATCCTCATTCTTTAGATCATGATTACCCTTAGCATCTCACCAAACATATAATCGCATTATTTTAAGTTTCAACAGACTATTTTATTTGCCTCTACGAACTTGACCGGTTGGTTTTTAAACAACTTTCTTGAATTCAAAAAATGGAGAAAGCAGAAGACTAAAAATTATGCCAACCATAATTTAATTAGAAATATGTACTCATGGTACGTATACATATATTGTCTAAAGACTGAAATTTAACCCGAAAACCTGCTCTAATAAGTAATAAAAGAGAGGACCATTTCTAAATTAGGAGAACCCTCAAACACCCATATTCTCGTACAATTAAATATGGGGTGACACAAAAACTATCCACACAAATAATTGTATAAAGAATAAAGTGTGACGCACCATGAATATGGACCAATCTAGCCCCCATCTTTTCTACTTGGTACCAATAAAGGGACTCTCCACATTTATGAACTAAAACTTCATCCCCATTCTTTGAATAAGCCAAAGGTCGACACACTCTCTTTACGTTGCAAGAAAAAAGTTTAGTCCAAGATTCCATCACCCCATATTACTTCATTACCCATACACTGCAAGGGCGTTGCTGATCTCTAAAAATGCAAGTTAGAGATAGACATCCCCCAATAACTTGCAAGGTGAAACATCTGCTATCCTTTATGTGAGGCATGGGAACACAAAAAAATTCCTCGGTCTTTAGATCAAAAGCAACAATCAAACCGTAGCCTTCTGATGTGTCAGGAGTTTTGCATGCCAGCCAATGCAAAGCACTGACTGCAAAAGCTCCAGCTCCTGAAGGGAAGTAAAACGGAAATGGAAACTCTTTAATCTGTCGTCAAGAATTAGTTTTCAGGCTGTAAACAGTAACTTCGGTGTAATCGACTCTGTTTTTGCCGAACTGTGTGATTCTGACCAATTTGTAGTCATCACTAGCTGTGTCATAACCAAATCCATCGGCAACGCGATCATAATATCTGAAATCATTCCAGAATTTTGGTAGTATCTTGTGTTTCTCTGTTGATGGGTTCCACAAAGCTATACCACTAACATAGTCTTGTAATGCAAGTAATCCGTTGCAAGAACCAAAAATTACGAAATGCTCAAACGGAAGATGAAGTTTTACAGCGGCATTATCCATACTGGAAGTGGAATCCAAACTTGCGGAGAAGTATTGGTTGCGATGTATGCCTACAAGAATGAGGATGTGATTGGAGTTGGTTTCCATGGAGTGATTCAGATGTAATTTTATTACATATGGGCTGTCGATTAAGAAACAGAATGACTTTGACGAGCATCTGAAACGCAGAAGAGACTTTATGGGTAGCCGGGCTTAGTATTTCGATGATTACATCTAAAGGGAGCCTCGACATTGCCAGTTTGTATTAAGTCTAGCTAGCTCCAAGACTCTTTCAACAATCCTGAAAGATATTAGCAAAAGTATAGGATACACAAGCACTCAATGGTCTAATAACACAAAGACAAAAAGACAACACAACTAGAATTCTATAATATTTGTTGAGAATCTCTTTTTGTTGTAGCGGAGATTTCAAAGAGTAATTGATAAGTAAGTGGCAATTCTATTATTAAACTTCACGATCTATGCGGATACATATATTGTCTATTTATTTGTTGATAAAGGTTAAAGAGGATGATACAAACTACAAACAGATAGAAGAGATGGCATAGGATGAAAAACAGATCCCATAAAAATTATGGAAAAAAAAAAAACCTAGGGTTCAAACACTCACACGGATCAAGCACGTAAGAAAGAAAATAGAAATTGGTAAGATGATAAGCAAAATGATCAAGTTTAACATTTGATGTGACAAAAGAAAAGAAAACAACAATTATTATCAGAGCTGAATACACCATTATGAGAACAATTAAAACTTATTATCTTTGCTCAGATAAAAACGTTAAAGCTTAGCACATTAATTTACCTAATCTAGCCGGCTCTTTATTCTCCTTCTCTGTCCGCTATCCTCTAACAAACACCTTCTCCAGAATAAGCATCAAGTCAGACAAGACTCTTCAAATAAATAGTTTCATACCAAAAAGATTGTGACACGTCATGAATCTGAAAACTCTCTGTTTTCTTCTTTTCTAGGTCGTATCAGCAAAGATAATGCTCGTTTTGAAGAATTAAAATCATATTATTCATGTAAGGAAAAGAATCCAAAGAAACAGTTGCAAATTCTTTTTCTCATGTGATTAAAAAGGGTTGTATACCATAGATAAATAAACAGAAATTAAACAAGCACAATCCAAGCCAATAACTATATCATAAGAGATATAAAGTTTTAAGTGAAAAACTCAAATTAAAAAGCCTACAAGAACATAATTTAATATAACCATCTACTACATAACAAATAAGATTACAGTATAAAACTTTTATTTAAATAATAATAAAGACTCATAACATCAACAATCTTATTAAGTTTAGTTCACCGTAGTAACCTACTATATGTTCTAATAAGTGGGTATGTTAACTAAGGAGAGCATAAAATCAAAATTAAAAAGAAAAAAAAATTACCGAGGATAATGTCAGAAACTTACTCTCCAAATTTATAAAAAAAAATAGAGTTAAAATTCGCCTTTTCACCGTTCAATCCTTACCTCCAAATCCGAAGTCATGGCAGTGTGATCTTCTACACTCGGCTTTCACTCTCGCAAGATTGCGTACCCCCGCTTTCGCTTCTATTTACTTTCATTCACGTGATTCTACCAACCTAATTTAATGGCTAATTTCATTTAAGTGTAAGGCTTAGTAATAAATTGCACAGCTAGTAAACTTTTTAGACTTTAGGCTTTTAGGCCATTCCACGAGACGTAACCATATTATTACTTTTTAATTGATGTGATTTGTGAGATGTAATTAAAACTCACCGGTGAAGGTGATGATTCGTGTACCAATGAAGAACTAACAGTTCTTATTTTTTATCTTTCATGAGCCTCAAATGATGAGTTGACGAAGAAACGACAGATTGGGAGTTCATAATAAATGAATGTGTGAAAGTTAAAATACTTTTGTTTTCAATTCAAAGTAATTATGTCATTTTTAGTAATTTCATAAAAAATATATTTTTATAATAAAAATATTTTGAATATAAAAAGTGTTCAAAATATTTTTTTAAATATAAATAATCCCACTCTTTTTTATTTTACTTACCCCTAATACAATCCCCTCCCAACCTTTTTAAACATTTTAATTCTACTCTTTGTTTCCAACAGCAAGCACGTATAGCATCTTTAGCCCTTCGGCTTCTGCTTTTCAATCGTTGACAATAATTAATTAAAGACTTGAAATCTAAGTCAGTACATTGAATTTAACTAGTGGATCGTTTCAATAGAGTTTGACTTATATACTAATTGACTTTCGGTACATGTAAAAGTAATCATGACATGTATTCCTATATACATATAAACGTATATATTTTATTTGTATAATGATAAATAGACATTCTAAACAGCTAAATTTATATGATATTTTTTCATAAATTCTGAGTTGATTAAATGTATTATCTGATTAACCAATTAATAAATACGGTATAATTTAAAATGAAATTTTCAGATACGTGGTAATAGCACTACTCATACTGCATTATTTCTGTATGTGCCTCCAATTTTATGTACGAAATATTAAGTATTCATAATAAAAATAAGACGTTCAAGGATACATACAAAGTCAGCATAAACTACTTGGATGCACGTATAATGGAGAATGAAATTGATCCTCTCTTATATATACGGAAGGAATGGTGCACACACATATTATTCAACTATGGAGCTTTCTTTTTCAGTCTGGGTTGGCATTTATAATTAAGTCCTGCTTAACTCCTATAAATAGGCACAAATTAAAGACTGCTTCATTCCATATCGAATTGCCAACAATTTTTTCCAAAGAAGACGATGACGTCGAATTCAGCTGCATTAGTACTAGCCCTAGGGCTGATTCTTGCAAACTTTACAGGCCATTGCCATGGTGCACTTCAGGTGGGATTTTATAGAGGAAAGTGTCGCCCGCTTGTAGATGTTGAGTCTGTTGTCGCTGCTGCTGTCAGTGCAAAGTTCATCATGGACCCAACTATCACACCCGCTCTCCTTCGTATGCAATTCCACGACTGCTTCGTCAATGTAAGTTCATTGATTACTTGGATTAATTGCATTGCAATTTGCGCTTTTATGAATAAGCTAAAAGGTATCTTGTGTAATGGTATGATATAAAAGGGATGCGACGCGTCGATTCTACTGGACGGGCTCACCTCTGAGAAAACTGCACCCCCAAATTTAAGCGTGAGGGGCTTTGATGTTATTGATGCTGCTAAGGCTGCATTGGAGAGTGTCTGCCCAGGCGTCGTCTCTTGCGCTGATATCATTGCCATGGCAACCAGAGATGCTGTTTCCTTGGTAACAGAAGTGTTTTAATTAGTAGTGAGGAAAATTAATAACGGACTCTAATTAAGATTTGGATTCAGTGCATGTTGATATCTGAGCTTTGTGCTGATCATTATTCATTAATTTCTAATATCACTAATGTACACGTGGTACAAGATGTTGTGCGGAAGCGTAGGTTGAAAGCAAATTACCAATTGATAGTAATCGTGACTTCTAGATAAACTTAAATGTGGTGTAAACAATTGCAAAGAAAATTGACACAATAATTTACGTGGTTCGGTGAAAGCCTACATCCACGGCAAAGACCGGAAGGTAATTTTACTAACAAATGAGAATTTACAAATTGAGAAAACTCACAAAAATCCCAATACCCCAATACACCCAAATAAATTCTCCTAGCACTCAAGTGGAAGCTTTCTCAACTCTCTCAATTGCTTCACTTGCAATTGCTCTCAATTTTGGGATGCCTTAACAAATGAAGAGCATTAGCTATTTATAGGAATGCATGGTAGCACTATTTCACTAAACCATTAAAATTGTCAAAGTTTGGTTGGTGATTACTTAATTTTAGCCAAACTTTGAACAATTTACCTTTGAATAATTTTGGCCAAACTTTGAACATGTGCTTTGCCAAACTTTGAACAATTTAGCTTTGAATTTGAATTTTCCAACAATTCTCCACCTCGGTGAAGATTTATTCAAATCTGAGCCGACTACCAACGAACCATCATTCCCAAAGTGGCTTGCATCTTTGTGAACTTCCTTGTATAAAATGATCCTCCAATCTCTACCCTTCTCCATCGTTTTAAACTTTCGGGATATTGATCAAGTTTAGACAATGCTCAAACTTGATCGTTGCCACCACCTTGGTCAACATATCTGCGGGATTCTCTGCGGTCTTGATTTTCTGAAGAAGAATCTTCCCTCATCAATAATTTCCCGCACAAAGTGAAATCAGTACGTCAATATGCTTCAGATGCAGCGCATGATAAACTTGATTCTTTGCTAAGTGAATAGCACTTTGATCGTCACAATACAAGTTAACATGCTCTCGGATCAATCCCAAGTTTCCAAGCAAGCCTTGTAACCAAACGGACCTTCTTTAATAGCCTCCAGTAATTGCCATATACTCGGCCTCGTGGTTGATGATTGCAACTCAGACCGTAGTGTAGACTTCCAACTAATTGGCCCTTTAGCAAGAGTAAATACATATCCGAGTGGTTGATCGTCGTTTGTCTATATCAACGGCATAATCGAATCAACGTACTCCAATCACACCTTGACCAAGTGTGTCATTTCGTTCAAACGATGAAACCAACATCAGCGGTTTTCGAATGTCTTAGTAAAATCCATTTCACGACTTGCCAATGTCCTTTACCGAGATTATGCATATATCCGCTCACCATACTAATCGCTTGTGAGATGTCGGGCCTTGACACACCATTGCATACATCAAGCTACCAACTATATTTGAATACTGGAACTTGCAACATGTATTCTTGTTCCTCATCTGTTGAAGGAGATAATTGTGCTAAAGCTTGAAATGAGAAGCCAATGGGGTACTTACGGTGTTTTGTCCGATCATTCATGCCAAACTGTTGTAATACCTTCTTCAAATATTGCTTCCGAGACAAAGTCGACTTTACCACGAGCTCTATCTCTGCGATATCTCCATGCCAAGAATCTTCTAGCTTCACCTAGATCTTTCATCTCAAATTCTTGATTGAGTTGAGTTTTCAACTTCTCAATCTCATCTTTGTTCTTAGATGCTATTAGCATATCATCGACATACAAGAGCAAATATATGAAAGATCCTTCTTGTAGCTTGCGAAATACACACAATGATCAAATTTATTTCTTGTGTACTTTTGCCTCTTTCATAAACCGATCAAATCGCTTGTACCGCTCGCTGGAGATTGTTTCAATCCATAAAGCGACTTTGTCGACTTGCAAACCAATTTTCTTTTCCAAGAACTCTAAATCCATCCGGGTTGAGTCATGTAGATTTCCTCTTCCAAATCACCATGCAAGAATGCGGTTTCACATCAAGTTGAACTAGCTCCGGATCATATTGCGCAACAATGGCTAGCAAAATTCGAATAGACGAATGTTTCACAACCGGAGAAAATACCTCATTGTAGTCTATTCCTTCTCTCGAGCGTAACCCTTCGCTACCAATCTAGCCTTGTATCGAATTTTATCCTTTCGAGGAAATCCATCCTTTTTGCATATACCCATTTGCACCCAATTGCCTTTTTGTCTTTAGCGAGTGTAACTAACTTCCAAGTTCCATTTTTTGAAGAGACCGCATTTCTTCATCCATTGCTTCCTATCGTACATTTTCGTGGCTACTTACGCTTCTCAGTAAGTGGAAGGAACATCACCATCTACAATTGGAAGTGCATAGGCCACCATATCAACAAAGCGAGCGGTCTACGAATCTCTCTCGCGGCCTTCTATATGCAATTGAATCTTGTTGCTCTAAAGGTTCCCGAGTCGAACCTCTTCTTCATCTTCGGTTGATTGAGAATCATCCGCCTCTTCAACACTATTGGATCATCTTTAACCTTTTCAAGCTCCACCTGCTGCAAGTACTACTCGATGTTGTCATCCTTTTGTGAATCATTTTGTTTTAACATGGCTAATTCATCAAAAGTCACATCTCTCGCTGAAAATGATCTTCTTTGTATCTGGACACCATAAGCGGTATCCTTTTACTCCATCGCTTATACCCATGAACAATGTTTTCTTAGCTCTTGGGTCTAACTTAGATTCCTTTACATGATAATAAGCGAGTGGAACCAAAGACATGTAAAGTATCATAATCAGTAATGGGTTTACCGATCCACATTTCCATGGGTGTTTTGCCCTCAATTCGGTTGATGGCAAGCGATTAATTAGATGGCACGCATATACAACGACCTCATTGAAAATTCCTTGCCCGATCCGAGCATTGGACAACATACAGCCGAACTTTCTCTAGTATAGTTCGGTTCATGCGGTCTGCCACCCATTACATTTGTGGTGTACCTCGAGCAAGTGAAGTGTCGCACAATGCCCTCATCTCGGCATACTTCAAAAATGGATCATTCTTGTACTCACCACCATTATCCGAGCGAAGTCTTTAACCTTTCGACCGATCGAGTTTCCACCATCTTCTTCCATTTCGAAATATACTCAAAACTTCATTTTTGTTCTTCATCAAATACACCCATACTTTTCTTGAATAATCATCAACAAAGTAACAAAATAGTCGCATACCTCCCGAAGAAGCTACTCCGGTAGGTCCCCACACATCACTTGTGAACATAGTCCGGAATCCCTTTTGTATTGTGAATTCTTCGAGCCAAACTTTACTCTTGTTTGCTTGCCCGAAGCAATGTTCACAAAATTCCAATTTGCAAGAATTTGCACCTTTCAATAAGCTCTTGCTTAACCAAAGTCTGCAAAGCTTTTTCATCAGGCATGTCCCAAACGCATATGCCACTGACTTGGTTGCCTCTCGAATCACGCATCCTTTCTCGAAACCGTTGATCGTCGATCCAATAAGCTGTACTCTCTTGGAAATAGTACAAGTTATTCCTTCTTAGTGCCTTACATCATCGTCAATGCACCAACTATCCTTGAAGAACCCATCTCTCATAGTGATTGTAAGCCCTTTGGATTCTAGGACTCCTAATGAGATGAGATTTTTCTTTAAGCTTGGTACATAGCGAACTCAGTCAAGACATGGATTGAGCCATCGTGATTCTTCAATTGGATTGAACCTATTCCCATGGTTTTATAAGCATTGTCATTGCCCGTAAAAACAACTCCACCATCTAGCTCATTGAAACTAGAAAACCGACATTTATTAGGACACATATGATAAGTACAACCCGAATCCAAAATCCACTCATCGATTGACATGTCAATGTCATGCCAACCAGAACTAAATTACGACTCCTCATCGTTTCAGCTACACATGCATCGAAATAGCCTTGCCCTTTGTAACTTAGGATAATTCTTTTTCCAATGCCCTTTCTCGCGACAACAAGCACATTCATCTTTGGCGAGGCCTACCTTAGACTTGCCCCCTTTTTCGGGTTTGCGGCTTTGTGAGCGACCTCTTGCCGTCAATACCGCACATGCCGTATCTACGTGATCTTTTTATCTTTCTTTACGGTCTCGACATTATATAGTGCGCTACATACGAAGATCAAATGTGACACTTGTCCTTCCATGAAGCAAAGTGGTGGTGAGATGGTCATATTCATCAAAGTGAATTCAAACAACAATGCCTTATCTTACATCTTCAAATTTCTCATCCAAATTTAGCAAATCCGCTAATATTTTATTGAATGAGTTCACGTGGTCATTCATCGACATACCAGTGCATGCGTAAATCGATAGAGTTTCTTTTTCATATAAAGCTCTGCTTTCAAGGCTTTTTTTATATATTTTCTTCCGAGTGTCTTCCACAAATTCTTTCTTGATGTCTCCCTACGTCAGTACTTGATCTTTAGCCGGACATAGGCGAATAGTACCACACTGTCTGCTTATTGATTTTTGTCCACTCCTTGTCATCCAGTCTTTTCGGGCTTTTCTTCAGAGCGAGATCCAGCTCTTGTCGACATAAGACATCCAACACCTCACATTACCACATACCAAAATTATTGGTACCATCAAATTTCTCCACTTCAAACTTTGCATTAGTCACGGTGGTCCTTGCGTCGACGAAGACGGCGGCACACCGCCATCCTCTCGACCTCAAATAATCGGTGCCTTGACAACTATTCACACTTGAAAAGCGAGTCTCATGATATTTATTTCGTGTGAATAAATGCACCGAGAAAGTTCCGGAGAGAATGGAGGGGTCACAATGGTCCCACTTAAAACCCGGACTCATTGAACTCTTATCGTCTTGTTGACGTAACTTTCCTGGACATGCAAAAATACACTACTACTTACAATAGATCTGTTCTCCAAGTACAAATGGTCGTATCTAGTACCAGTGTCCGTGAATAGTATTGTATACCCCAAGTACTGAGACCTTGACTCACGATACCAATTGTTGTGCGGAGCGTGGGTTGAGCAAATTACCAATTGATGGTAGTCATGACTTAGATAAACTTAAATGTGGTGTAAACAATTGCAAAGAAAATTGACACAATAATTTACGTGGTTCGATGTAAAGCCTACATCCACGCAGCAAAGACTGGAAGGTAATTTTACTAACAAATGAGAATTTACAAATTGGGAAAAACTCACAAAAACCCAATAGCCCAATACACCCAAATAAATTCTCCTAACACTCAAGTGGAAGCTCTCTCAACTCTCTCAATTGCTTCACTTGTAATTGCTCCTCAATTTTGGGATGTCTTAACAAATGAAGAGCATTAGCTATTTATAGGAATGCATGGTAGTACTATTTCACCAAACCATTAAAATTGTCAAAGTTTGGTTGGTGATTACCTAATTTTAGCCAAACTTTGAACAATTTACCTTTGAATAATTTTGGCCAAACTTTGAACATATGCTTTGCCAAACTTTGAACAATTTAGCTTTGAATTTGAATTTTCCAACACAAGATTTAAAAAAACAAAAATGAAACCTACTCGACTAATTAGAATCTGATCTTGGATT